>CM035172.1:32905108-32988712 GCA_020205615.1 Panax quinquefolius | reverse complement strand
AATATTATAACCAAACAAACAGTAAGAACCTTTGTAATTCTTCTCGATAACAAATTTGTCAAAGTTATTGAGAACACGAGGTTGTAATTTAATACCACCAATGTCTATGGTTAATCCTAAGAAGTCAATCTATTCCTTATTCAGGTCAAATTTCTTCTTATTTATGTTACGTTTGGATTGAAAAAATAAAATTGGTGAAAAAAATGAAATAAGGAATAGAATGAAATAGAGAGTGGAGTGATTCATTCCATTCTTAGTGGAGTGATTCATTCCATTTTTAGTGGAATGAGTCATTCTATATCATCAATAAAATTTTTAAATTTGACAGAAATGAGAATAGTTTATTTTATTTCAATAAAATAATCAAACACAATTTTTTCTCATTTCATAAGAATTAGTCAATCTATTTTTAACTTCATTCCTACAATCCAAACATAACATTAAAATAATACCATTGTCTCGTAGCTCAATTGCTACATTCTACATATGTTTAATATGGTCATCTTCATTCTTATTGAATATTAAGATTTCATCAATATAAACCATACATTATCCTGTATGAGACTTCAGAATTTCGTCCATCTTTCTTTGGAAAATTGATGGGGCTTTCTTTAATCCCATGGACATAACCAGCCATTCGTAACTCCACTTGCGTGAGCATTTGAATCTTTGTGTATGGAATCTTATCTTCTTCCATTTTTACTTGGAAAAATCCAGTTGCGATCTATCATGCTAAATCTTTTCACGTTACGTTCTCGAGTGCGAGAAAGAGTTTGTCTTTCTAAGGAATCGAAAGGAATCATGACAGTGATGTCGTTAAGAGGACATAATTAATCACCATGCGTGCTTTTCCACATTTGATCTCGAGTGATTTCTCACCATGAAAGCTCGAGTACTACTCCATGCATCTTGATGAGGAAGATCTTATCACGTTCAATTTCCTGAGTTCACGGATTTGTTCATCAAATTCCTGCACATCCATTGGACTTGCAGCAAAAGTTTTTCAGCCTTATAGAAATTTTGATTTTCTTTTCCTTGATCAAATTATGATCGAGTTCTATCCTGCAACGAGGAGAATCTTCTTTCCATAATTTTTTAGGATTATCAGGAAAGTTTCCATGCAACAGAATTTCTCTGTCTAATAGTTTTTGAGTATTTGTCTTGGTATAATTGTCTGGACTGGAATCATACTATGAATCTCTTCTCTATTTATCTTTCTGAAAACGATGTTTGAAAAGTATGTTGGAATATTAGCAGAAATTAACAAGACTAATTGCCAAATAAAATCGGAACAACTTAGCTGGAACTGAAGAATGCCGAGGCGTAGAAATGCTACTGTCCTAAAAAGTGATTTCGCCCTCACTGGTTACAAACTTCGATACAGACAAGCTTCTTGGCGTTCACCCTCCAGGATTCAACGGCAAAGCTTTCAATTGCGTGTACTCGCAGAAAAAAGCTGTGGACTTGTCTTTGTGGATTGCCCCAATTAACAATATATATATATATATATATATACACGAATAACAGACTATTTAAAAAGGAGAAAAAGAAGCTAAACTGCATATACTGTGTTTTTCCTAAGAAGCAGTTCTAGTATTTATACAAGAAGAAGAAGAAGAACGTTGCAGAACGGGAAGAATAATGTTGGAGGAGAAATTAAGTACGCGAACGTTGGAAGTAAATAATATTTACGCCACATAAATAAGGTTTATGTTTGGGAATTAATTATGAGAAAACGACTAGGGTATTAAAAACTGGCTTAGTATAAAAAGGAAATAAAAATAGCAAAACAGTGGGTTACCTTAGTACACCAAGAAGCATAATCAATAGGATCGGCACCCCCTGCTAGCGGGCATATCCATGCAGCAGCACACTGTATTAAGGTTTTTCGTAGAAAGTCCAAGAACCAAGCTTGGCCTTGCCCAATTCCTTAGTCGTCCTCATGTGTGTGAGCCCATCCTTATTTCCCAACCAAGTTACTCAACCCAAGCTAACATGTGCTAATATACACAAAGAATATTTTCAAGGTAACCAATGTGGGACTTTAAGAAAACTAATAAATTTGAAGTATAACCAACAATCTACCACGTGATTCAAAATTATCAAAGATAGAAAAATTAAAAGGAAGTAAGAAGGGCAATGGATTTTAGATACATAAAGTCGATACCTTGTGGGTTTGAATCGACACTTAGCGGAACAAGCTAATGATTGTAGATTATAGGTGAATTATATTCTTGAACCCAACAATCAATTGAACTTGCACACATATCTAAAAATCCTGAATCCACACAAGTCCGCGGTTAGGCGCGTTCTAGGCCATGCGCCATATCCCATATTTTCATAAAGGCTCTAGAGAGTTTGCCAAATACTCTCATAGGAAGCGGCCTACACTTCTACCTTTATATAGGTACCCATCAAGTGTATACTGACATGCACCACCCTTTAGGGCTATGGGTTTCATTAAGAATCTAAATGATTCATCCTATCACAATTTGTCAGTAAGCACCACATACACACAGGGATAAATAGAAATAATTGTAGTGCTTTAATTAAATAATTACATGACTTGTTACCCATTGAACCCAATTCATGGGATCTCCAATCACATGGGTTGGGTTTCCATCACATATTATTTACTCAAATTATTGGCAATAGTCCCATCCCTCTGGATGCTTTTTGGACTACCTTTTTACTCAATCCCTTAGTAAGCGGATCCGCTAGGTTCTTTTTAGACCTCGCAAATTCCATGAAAATAACCCCGTTACTGATCAGTCCTCGTACTATATTATGCCTCAAGCGAATGTCTATGTTTTCCATTATAGACATGGTTCATTGCCCTGCCAATAGCTGCTTGAGAATCACAATGCAAAGAAATAGAAGGAGTTGTCTTATACCACAATGGTATATCAACCAATAAATTCCTTATCCACTCTACTTCTGTACCTGTCAATTCTAAAGCAATAAATTTAGATTCCATAGTAGATCTAGCAGTACAAGTTTGTATAGCAGATTTCCAAGAAACAACTCCTCCACCTAAAGTAAACACATAACCACTAGTGGAGTTTGTTTCATCATTATCAGATACCCAATTAGCATCACAATATCCTTCTAAAACACTAGGATGACCAGTAAAATGTACACCTACATTAACTGTTCCTTTTAAATACCTCATTAGTCATGACAATGCATTCCAATGATCTTGTGAAGGATTATGTGTATATTTGCTAAGTCTACTAATGACATATGCAATATCAGGTCGAGTACAGTTCATTAAATACATTACACTACCAATGATTCTAGCATATTCAATTTGTGCAATACCATTCCCTTTATTTTTCTTTAAATGCATACTAGAGTCATAAGGAGTTCCTAATGGCTCTTCATTAAAGAAATTAAATTTCTTAAGAATATTTTTCACATAATGAGACTGTGATAAAACTAACCCATTTGCATGTTTATTTATTTTCATGCCAAGAATCAAATATGCTTCTCCTAAATCTTTCATGTCAAATTTAGAAGATAAAAAATCCATAGTAGTTTTCACAACTTTCTCATCAGTACCAAATATTAGCAAGTCTTCCACATATAAACAAATAATCACACTATAATTCCCATTGAATCTACTATAAACACAACTATCAGATTCATTTGTCACAAAATTATTAGACAAGAGAGTTTTATTAAATTTGTCATTCCATTGTTTTGGTGCTTGTTTTAAACCATACAAAGATTTTACAAGTCTACACACTTTTTGTTCTTCACCTGGAACAACAAACCCTTCAGGTTGACACATATAAATTTCTTCATTTAACTCTCCATTCAAAAAAGCAGATTTAACGTCCATTTGGTGGATTATCAATTTATGAATAGAAGCCAAAGCAATTAAAATTCTTATACTTGCTAATTTAGTCACTGGTGAGTAAGTGTCAAAATAATCAAACCCTTCCTTTTGAGTAAACACTTTTGCTACAAGTCTTGCCTTAAATTTATCAATAGACCCATCATCTTTTAACTTCTTTTTAAACACCCATTTACATCCAATAGGTTTACATCCTCTAGGCAAATTAACTAGTTTCCATGTATGGTTAGACATAATAGATTATAGTTCACTATTAATAGCATCCTTCCAAAAATTTGCATCAATAGATTTCATTGCTTCTTCATAAGTTTTAGGGTCATCTTCAGTTATAAAAGCAGTTATAAAATTTGGACCAAAAGTTTTCTCAAAACGTTGTCTTTTACTTCTAGTAGATGCATGTACAGGTTCTTTATCTTTCCTTTTAAAAGGTTCACTAGAAGAGGGATTGCCCTCATCTCTCATTTTCATTGGAAATATATTTTCAAAGAATTCTACATCTTTTGTTTCCAAAATTGAATTATTTTGATAATTATTAGTTGCATCTTTAATTACCAAAAATCTATAAGCAGCACTATTAGACGCATATCCAATAAAAATGCAATCCATTGTTTTAGGTCCAATTTTATTTCTTTTAAATTATGGTATATCTTTTATGATTTAAAAGGTTTTTCATCACTTTTATCGCTGGGACTCAGCTTAATAAATAATCCACATCATCGAATCACCCCTGCACTACGGCCAAGGATATTCTTTAGTATCACGACCACAATTATCCATGCACTACGGGCCAAGAATATTTGTGTATTCAATAATGGTTATGATCGTATGCCAACAATCATTGTCCATCAATGCACTACGGGACAATGAGGACTTTTACCACATCATTTGTAATATCATTGCGATTCATGATTACACCGAATAATCCCTGGTCATAATCATACCAAGTCCATCTATGCACTATAGGCCACAGATGAATTTCAACAAAATATAAACATGAGGATGATGACAATGATATAAGAATTCAATAAAACAAGTTCAAGAATTATTTTATCCAGGAACTAATAACGTCCAAATTGTCAACATGATACTGCTTTGTAGAGTAAAATTCAAGAATGCTCGGAAGAATATTTCCATGAAAAGATTTGGATGAAGCCTTAAATATCGAGGATATTCCACTAATTTCATGGAGTATAAGTCAAAACTTTAACCAATTTGAGTATAATAAGGAATGGAATAACAAAAGAAATCACCAGGCATGCGATGGATCAGCATAGCGGAGTTATTCCAATGTAATAATAAATAACGGAATCAGTCCGGCGTAAAAGCGCATGAGACGGGATATTCAATGAGAATAATAAAAAGCGGAATCAGTCCCGTAGAAACGCATGCATGAACATGATATTCCAGAATAATAAAAAAGCGGAATCGAAAGTCCCACAGAAAGCGCATGCATGTGATATTCCAGCGAGAATAATAAAAGGCGGAAACACGGTCCCCCGTAAACCTTGAGCATGGATGTTCCAGCGAGAATGATAAAAATGGAACAACGAGAAAAATTTCACCAAGTATAGGGTAGCAGCGTATCTGAGTTATTTCAAGAATAATAAAGAATGGAATAACTGAAGTTCTCTTCATAGATAAGAAAGAAATAATACTCCCTACGAGTACAACAAATAATATTCCCTACCTTGGAAAAACTGGATACTAGAATAGTGAGTAGCAGATTTCTCTTCTTCTTTCTCTCTATAATTTCTCTCTATAATAATCGCTCTAAAACTTTTGTGAATTGGTGAGAAATGAAGGAAGAATGAGCTTCTATTTATAGGAAAATATAGTTTTGATAATTGCACGTTTTGGGGCTCAAAAATTATAGTATAATACCTCCAACTTTTCTTTCATTTATAATTTAGTCCTGCAAATATTATCAATCTTGCACTAACTCTTCTAATAGTAAATAATGTGAATTAATAGTACACATATGTGAACAAATAGTTATATAAGCATGTGAATTAGTAGCAATTAATTGCTCATTTATCCAGATAAATTACTGGGATTATCAATATAACCCCAGACATCAATTATCATCGGAATAAATGTCGATTTTCACTAACACAAACAATTTCAACATAATGAAACTATTTTTATCAAAAATATAAATTTTGAAATTTTGAAGTTTGATTTTTCAAGAAAAAAAGTCAACTGTTGACTTTTGACCAAATAGTGAATCCAGGAAAATTTTGTGTTTATAGACTATTTTACTAATTTCGTCGTTAGGACTCAAAAATCACGTTCGCGTCTCCAAATTCAACTTGAACAACATTCATTATTAATATTATAACTCTGATATTTATCAACCAAAGTCGTTCCTCGGGAAAGAGGGCTTTCCAATAAGGATTTCTCCCTATGGCGTATGATTAGGTGACCAAACCTCTCCTTGTGAGAACTTCTAGACATTCTAAATATTGCGGTTTATAATATGAATAACTTTGTCGTCTCAAGTATTGATTTAATAAAAACATTTTATCACGGATGATCTTGTGACAATAATTGAATCAATAATATGATAGATATGATGCAAACAATTATTGTAGCAATAATTGAGTATAAGCGGTGACTTCTCACGTAAGCATCAATAATCAATCTGGTGTGCTCTTATCTGACCATGCCAGACATCTTGTACTTTTAACACCGGTGTTTCAACGAGTTAATCTGTAAACCTTAGTAGTTATTTTCATAAAGTATTTTTGTTGTTTTCTCAATCAAACAATAATTTTGTTGTGGGGTCCACCAATGATTGTCTTAGTTATACGAATATTCCTGTTAAAGCGAATATTCCCCACCAATCGAATATTATATAACAACTTGCGTACTTTGCAAAATTTGTAAATATTACCCACACCTATAACATTATATCAAATTCACACCATAATATTCAAAAAATATTTCGAGAAATTAAAATCTTTATTCATAAAATCTGGGGTTTCAAAATCTCCCCTCCTTATGAAATTTCGCCCTCGAAATTTACGTACGCACTTGATATGCCAAAGAGGTGAGGATACCTTGACCTCACTTCAAATTCTAACCCTTGAGGTATAACCTTTGAGTGTCGAATATAATCCTTCTTATCCAAGATTTTAACACGTATCTTCTCATACGTTAAATCATCCATTATCTCGTCCGGTTCTAAATTAATAATGTGGTTTGGTCATCCCCATATTTACGTAACGTCGATCACGTTATGAACACTGTGACATACTTGGCGGTAAAAGCAGTCTATAAGCCACGTTCCTACTTTATCGAGGATTTCAAATGGGCCAATTAAATCGATGGTTGAGATTTCTTCTCTTCGTCGATTCTTGCTTTTAGAATAACGCCCTCTTGAACCTTCTTAATTCTTCAAATTCATCAGCTCCGGGTGTGTAGCTTGAGCGGCTTTAACTTTATCGATTAAAGTCGATTAATTCTACTCGTATATTCGTTATCTTCACGTGGGTTCTAGAGTCTTTAACTCTATCTTCATCATTTTTGTAAGTCGCGAAATGGGTCTTTATGTTAACAACATCGCACTCGTGAACGCATCACGATCTTTCACTCAACGCGTCGAGTTATCACGTTCGCTTTCCCACGATGGTATTGAATGGTACGATCGTAATCTTCAACAACTTCGAGCCAACGTCTTTGGCGCATATTACGTTCATTTTAGTTGAAGAAATATTTGAGGGTTTTAGAAATGGGTTTCAGATCTTTGGGGTCAATACAAAATTGATTTCACGCTCTGAGGGGTAAGGCTAAGAAGTCTTCAAGAATATGTAAGAAAATTTATTAACAATAAAAATATCATTCAAACCGTGACTCTCATCCAAGACTTGGGTAACATGTCACATTGATACTATCAACTTGCCATCGTCATTCAGCGATTGTCGCTACTGTAAAGTCCGGCGGCAGCATTCCACATAAGGAAGTCAACAACGAAAGGATCGGGGCTCTTTACTTATGGCTCGATATGACCATGATTGACTTTAGTGATTTGGTTGCTTGAATTCGCATAACAAAGTTGGTTAGAATATGAAAGCTAACAACTTTGACGAAAAGCATGATGAGTAGTTAACCAATCGATTCCTAAAATCACATCAAAGACAAGTATTTTCAAAGAGATACGATCGACGAACGTAAAAAAAGTGTTGATTTGAACAAGATTTATAAATAGTGGATGTAATGAAGGTTTCTCTAATGGAGTTTCAACAGATAAGTCAAAGTCTAACTTCTCCAGGAGTTAAATTCAAACATTGAACACAACTAGGTGAAATAAAAGAGTGATAGAAGCGGTATCGAATAAAGTATAGACTTCATGCAAGAGTTTATAATTAACTTACCGTAATAACTTCGTTCGGGTTTCTCGACAAACGCTTCTCACTTAAAATCTGGATTTAACTTTGCTTTATAGGTACATTCCACCCTTAAGTGCTTCGTCTCATTCTTGATCCATGATTTGAATCATTATTCTCCCGATCCATATCGAATTGGGGTTGTTTATATGCATGTGGTGGTAATTCAATTCGATGTTGGATTCTCCCAATTGTTGTCCAAAAGAAAAATCCATTTCATCTATTTTGGCTTTATTGGATCGGACGTCTTTTTCTACAATATCTACGCTTCGTGCAGTTTTTACCCATGCATCCTATATTCTCATTCGTTTAGTTGTTTCTTCTTTCATTAGAACTTTGATCATAGCATTATTAGATTCTAGCTCTAATATCTTATACTCTGACAAAGAGTGCTTCTGTTTAAATATCGCACATCAGGTAACACAATTTTGAATTGTTACATCTCTTTGCTCCACGATCTTTGCCGTTCTCTTCACCGCTTCTTCTAACTCATGAATACGATTTTGCAATTCTACATTTTGATCATAAAGTTCTTCTAATAAATTCTCCTCAGGTTCCTCTTCTTCCTCACTTTCAGCTGCTACCTCTGCGACTATCTCGGGTGAAACTATCAATTCTTCACTCACCACATGGATATCTCTAATCCCTTCTTCGCCTGACATCACATTATCCTGGTTGGTGATTAGAGGTGTCTCCACGATCTCATGTGCTTCATTGCTTATCTCAACATTTTCGGATGCCATTTTCAAATACTGCCACAAAACAAGGGTTAATTGACATGCAACATATTATCCATATACTACGACCGACCAATTAAATACCAAATAAACTTAGGTAGGTCATCTTAGCGAAAAGAATTCCGATCTCCCTCCTAGTTCTAGTCTCACATCTTAGCTTGGGGATCGTATCCTAAGCTTTGATACCATTGTGACGCCCCCAAAATTAGGTATCGTCACCCGTCTTGGTCGCCACTTACATGGTACATAAATTCTAATACAACTTAATAATCAATTATAGGTACAATACAACAAAACATAAAGCGTGAGTTTGAATACAAATATTTTTTACTAGAGATTATACAAACTCAAAGGGAGTCCTTATTACAATTATTATTACACTATTTCACACGAATAGTGAGGACTCTAATGCTATCATACGTCCAGTCACTCAGTTTCCCGACTAGTCCACATTCGTTCTCATTTTCTGAAGAACAATAAAAATAAAAGGTGAGCTCAACTAGCCCAAGTGGGAAATATTATGACTAAGATAATGCGAGAATATATTATCGTTAGCCTTCAATGATGTTAAGCGATACAATATAACAACCATCAAGTTTAAGCTGCGGTGGAACAAGCGATCCATTAAAAGAGTCAGTAGAGAATAAAATCTACTATCTTTTATGATTTAAAAGGTTTTTCATCACTTTTATCGGCTGGGACTCGACAATAAATAATCCACATCATCGAATCACCCCCGCACTACTCTGGCGAGGATATTCTTTAGTATCACGGCCACACATTATCCATGCACTACGGGCCAAGAATATTTGTGTATTCAATAATGGTCATGATCATGCCAACAAGCGTCCATCAATACACTACGGGCCAATGAGGACTTTTACCACATCATTTGTAACATTATTATTCATGATTACAACGAATAATCCTCGGTCATAATCATACCAAGTCCATCTATGCATTATAGGCCACAGATGAATTTCAACAAAATATAAACATGAGGATGATGACAATGATATAAGAATTCAATAAAACAAGTTCAAGAATTATTTTATCCGAGGAACTAATAACGTCAAATTGTCAACACGATATTGCTTTGTAGAGTAAAATTCAAGAATGCTCGGAAGAATATTTCCATGAAAGATCTTTGGATGAAGCCGCAAATATCAAGGATATTCCACTAATTTCATGGAGTATAAGTCAAAACTTTAACCAACCGAGTATAATAAGGAATGGAATAACAAAAGAAATCACCGAGGCATGCGATAGATCGCATAGGCGAGTTATTCCAACGAGAATAATAAATAACGGAATCAGTCCCACGTAAAAACGCATGCACGAGGATATTCCAATGAGAATAATAAAAAGGCGGAATCGTGTTAAAGGCGTAGAAACGCATGACATGGATATTCCAATGTAGAATAATAAAAGGCGGAATCGGTCCGTACGTAAAACGCAAAGACAGGATATTCAACGTAATAATAAAGCGGAACTCGTCCTGCCAGAAACGCATTGAACAGGATGTTCCAACAGAATGATAAAAAATGGAACAACAGAAAAATTTCACCAAGTATAGGGTAGCCCGCGTATACAGGTTATTCCAACAGAATAATAAAGAATGGAATAACAGAAGTTCTCTTCATAGATAAGAGAGAAATAATACTCCCTACGAGTACAACAAATAATATTCCCTACTTTGGAAAAACTGGATACTGGAATAGTGAGTAGCAGATTTCTCTTCTTCTTTCTCTCTATAATTTCTCTCTATAATAATCGCTCTAAAGCTTTTGTGAATTGGTGAGAAATGAAGGAAGAATGAGCTTCTATTTATAGGAAAATATAGTTTCGATAATTGCACGTTTTAGGGCTCAAAAATTACAGTATAATACCTCCATCTTTTCTTTCATTTATAATTTAGTCCTGCAAGTATTATCAATATTGCACCAACTCCCCTAATAGTAAATAATGTGAATTAATAGTACACATATGTGAACAAATAGTTATATAAGCATGTGAATTAGTAGCAATTAATTGCTTATTTATCCGATAAATTACCCGATTATCAATATAACCCCTAGACATCAATTATCATCGGAATAAATGTCGATTTTCATTAACACAAACAATTCCAACATAATGAAACTATTTTTATCTAAAATATAAATTTTAAAATTTCGAAGTTTGACTTTTTCCGAAAAAGTCAACTGTTGACTTTTTGACCAAATAGTGAATCCCGAAAATTTTTGTGTTTATAGACTATTTTTACTAATTTTGTGAGACCCCGGATTTTATCAATAAAGATTTAAATTTTGTCAAAATAATTTTTTAATATTATGGTGTGAATTTGAGATAATATTATAGTTGTGGGTAGTATTTATAAATTTTGCAAAGTATGCAAGTGGTTATATTATATTCGATTGGTCGGGGAATATTCGGTTTAAAGAGGAATATTCGATTAAACTGGCTCAATCATTGGTGGACCCCTAATGTAATTATTGCCGGATCGAGAAAGCGACAAAAATATTTTATTGAAATAACGGCGGAAGTTTTACCGTGGTTAATTGTTGAACTACTTTCGGTAGTAAAAGCACAAGAATACGTGTGGTTGCATAAGAAGTATACCTTGCGGTATTGATTATTGATGCTTATGTGAGAAGTCACTCGGTTTGATTCCATTATTGCCGATTAATAATATGAATTATTATAGCGATAATGACGTTTTGTTTTATTCAGTATTATTAACGTAATAAAAGCGAAACATCTTTTATATAAAATAGAATACTTTATTAAAGTTATTCTATAAATAGAATATATTATATTTTATTATGCATAGTGTTGCATAGTAGTGTTTTGCATAGTGTTTTGCATAGTATTGCATAGTGTTTGCATAGTAAAATGTTTTATATAAATAGAATATATTATATTTTATTTAAAAGATTTTTCTTTAAATATGGACCGAGTCGATTAAAGTAAATCAATCTGGATAGTTCATGGATTAATTCTTATGCATTCCATTTTCCTATAAATAAGCTCATTCCTTCATTTATTTTCTTATTTAATTCATTGAAACTACAGAGAGAGAAATTAGAGAGAAGCTATAGAGAAAATTATAGAAAGAAGAAGAGTATTCGCTACTTCACTATTTCTATATTAGGTTCTTTTTTACAGTGAGGGTGTTATTCTTTCTTCTTGAAGAGAACTTACGTTATTCCATTCATTATCATTACATTGGAATAACTTTGTAAAAGTGGCATACCCTATACATAACTTTGTGTATCACATGGCATACCCTATACTTGGTGAAATCCTTATGTTATTCCATCGCTTATTATTCATTGGAATAACTTTGTATCTGTGATTTACCCTATACTTGGTGACATTCTTACATTATTACATTGGAACATCACATGCGTGTGTTTTACAGGACTGGTTCCGCTTTTTATTATTCTGTTGGAACATCATCATGCGTGTGTTTTACAGGACTCGGTTAAAATCTTTATCATTCTGTTGGAATATCTATCATGTGTTTTACCGGATCCTGGTTCCATCTTTATTATTCGTTGGAACATCCGCTTGCGGTGTAATTTCACCCCGACTGGTTCCGTTATTATTATTCATTGGAATAACATCATCTCAATACCGCATGCATGGTGATTTCTTTTGTTATTCCATTCTTTATTATACCCGGTTGGTTAAAACTTTGACTTCTATACTCCATGAAATTAGTAGAATATCCTTGATATTTGCGTTTCATCCAAAGATCTTTCATGGAAATATTCTTCCGATCATTATTGAATTTTACTCTGCTTGATATCATGTTGACAATTTGGACGTTAATAATTCATGGATTAAATAATTCTTGAACTTGTTTTATTGAATTACTATGTCATTGTCATCATCCTCATGTTATATTATGTTATCTTTGGCTTTACGTGCATAGATGAACTTAGTATGATTATGACCGAGGATCATTCGGTATAATCATGACTTGATATAAATGATGTGACAAAAGTCCTCGGTGCTTTCTGTAATGCGTTGATGGATAGTTTTGGTATGATTATGACCGAGGGGTGATTCGGTATAGTCATGACCATTGATAATTTGATGAAAATCCTTGACCATGTAGATACGAGGATGATTAGATGTGGTGGTTTATTATTAAGTCGAGTCTCAAATGATAAAAATTGATGAAAACCTTTTAAAACCTAAAAGATAGTAGACTTTATTCTCTACTTGACTCTTTTAATGGATTGCTTATTCCACCGCAGATTAAACTGGTTGTCTATTGTATTTTATCGGTTTAACACTTTGTTGAAGGCTAATGATAATTTATTCGCATTATCTTAGTCATAATATTTCTTCTTTGGGCTAGTTGAGCTCACCTTTTCTTCTTCACTTTATTCTTCTTGAAATGAGAAACATACCGACGAACAGTCGGGGAGCAGTAATGGTCCGAGAGGATAGATTAGTAGTCCTCACTATTACGTGAAATAGTGTGATAATAGTTGTAATGAGGACTCCTTTTGAGTTTGTATAATATCTAGTAGATAATATTTGTATTCAAACTCACGGTTTATGTCGATTTATACTACGCAGTTATATTAGTAAGTTGTATTTGAATTTATGTACCATGAAAGTGGCGACCCAAGATGGGTGACGTATACCTAATTTTGGGGGCGCCGGTTGGTATCGAGCTTAGGATATGATCCCCACAGCAAGATGCGAGATAAGAACTAGGAGGGAGAGACGGGAATTCTTCATTAGTATGACCTACCTAAGTTTATTTGGTATTTGATTGGTCATCGAGAATATAGGGATAATTTGTTAAATGTCAATTAACCCTTGTTTTGTGACGGTGTTTGAGAATGGCATCCGAAAATCTTTGAGATAAGCAATGAAGCACATGAGAGTGTTGATTCGGGTTCAAACGTAAGGTAACGACCAACAACACGATAATAATCATATCATGGCTTTAACGGCTATCGAACAATGATAACCATCGTGGGGAAATTATCATGCTAAGAATGGTAACCACTTGATTGGTAATCATGGCAAAGATATAATAAGTGGAAATTTCAAGAAGAGAATGTCATTTAGCTCGATTTTGTCGTATAGTGAAGTCAAGTCCAATTTGGGATAGTGGCACCAAAGGCGGATCTGGACAAAACAAAATCGGTGGTTTCAGGAAGAAGGCGTTTTTCGTGACTTCTCAAAAGTGGGTAACCCGAACGAAGTTAACGCGGGTTAGTTAATTATAAATTCTTATAAGTCTATACCTTATTAGATACGGGTTCTACCCATTCTTTTATCTCTCTTGCTTTGCGTTCAACGTTTAAATTTGACTCAGGAGAAATTAGACTTTGATTTATCTATTGAAACTTCGTTGGGAGAAACCTTCGTTACCTCCAATCGTTTATTAATCTTGTTGTTTCAAATAAACACTTTCACGTTACTGCTCATCTTATCTCTTTGAAAATACTTGCCTTTGAGGTAATTTTTGAAAGCGATTGATTAACTACTCATTATTCTTTTTGTAAGGTTGTTAGCTTTCATATTCCTAACCAACTGTTATCTGAATTCAAAGTAACCAAATCCTAAAGTTAATCTTTGTTATATCAAGCCATAAGTAAAGAGCCCGATCCTTTCGTTGTTGACTTCCTTGTGTGGAAGCAAGAAGCCGAGACTTTACGTGGCTGACGTCATGATTGAAGATGGCAAGTTGATAGGTATCATTGTGAGGTCTTATCCAGTTAAGGGATAGAAGTCACAGTTGGTATTAATGTGACGTCTTATCCAAGTCTTGGACGAAAGTATGATTTTGAATGATATTTCTATCATTAATAAATTTCTTGGCGTATTCTTGAAGACTTCCTAGCCTACCTAGAGCGTGAAATCGAATTTTGTATTGACCCAGACAAAAACCCATTTCTTAAACCCTCAAATATTTCTTGATTAAAAGGATCATTTACGTGGATTATGATGAAAGTCATAATAAAAGTATAGAACTAATAAAAATCATGGGTATATGAAGTATTAGTAAGTTTTATGATGAGTTATGTTGGTTAGTATGTAAAAACATGAAAGTTTCTTAGAAATCACAAAGAGTTGAAAATCGATTTTAGTGAAAAGCGTAATATGAAATTCAATTGACCATATCTCCTATTATATTTTGAATTTTTGAATGTGGTCAAGTCCTAGAGTTAGATCTATGAGTTACCTAACTAATCCAAGTGGAATTACTGAAAAAAGGTGTTGTAGATTTTTGTGTGGACTGATTTTAGCAAAGGAGTGCAAAGCTGCAAAAACCAAGAAAAAGCTTACGCCATGATTTTAGAGAGGCTGTTTCGGCCACTTAAATTATGAGAAAAATTCTGGCCTTTTGGGACATGAAAGTATATGGTATAAAGTATCTCCTGTCCAAAAATGAGCTCATTCTCGACTTAAAATGAGCAAGTTATGACTATTTCAATATTTAGGTTTTAAAATGAAAAATGCTATAACGGAGTTCTATAACTCAGATGACCATGAAATTTAAACTGGAAGCTCACGTTAACATGTGTAAGGTCCTGCCAAGATTTGGGAATTTTGGAGTTAAACTTGAGGTAGCTAATTTCTTAAGGAATTAATTAGAAATTGATTTTTGAAAAATAGTAAATGAATTTTAAAAATTCTGAGAAAAATATATTTTCATCATGGGACTATATTATGCTAAATCCCAGAAAAGAAATATTTTTGGGACTGATTTGGTATTTTTCATGAAAATAGTTTAATTCTGAACATATGAGTTAAATATGTTATGTGAAAATAACAAAGTTGAAATAGGAGATATTATGGCTAGAGAATCCTATATAGAGTATATGCATATTTTTTGAGAGATTTGATAATTGGTGATGATATCTTATGAGTATGGCATTTTTGAATGATTAAATGCATTATATGGTAAAACGTAAACAATTAAGAAAAATTGTTTATAAATTTAAGAAATGATTAAAATATTGTTATAATATTAATGATATTAGATTATGAGATTATTAAGTGATTGATAACATGGGGATATTCTTGAATCTGGATAAATTATATTATAAGCTGTTTAATATTTATCCTTTATCTCATTTGATTGATTCTTTATATCATTATCCTCACGCTTATATTATGTTGAAAGTCAATCGTACTCAGTAGTGCATAGATGGACTTGGTATGATTATGACGAGTGGGATTGTTCGGTATAATCATGCTTAGTAATTGAAAACACAATTATCTTTGGTAGTAGTGCATGGATAATTTGTGGTCGTGATCTTAATGAATACACAATTATCTTTCGTAGTAGTGCATGGATAATTTATGGTCGTGATACTTAATGAATACACAATTATCTTTGGTAGTAGTGCATGGATAATTTGTGGTCGTGATCTTAATGAATACACAATTATCTTTGGTAGTAGTGCATGGATAATTTGTGGTCGCGTGATACTAATGAATACACGATTATCTTTGGTAGTAGTGCATGGATAATTTGTGGTCGTGATACTAATGAATACACAATTATCTTTGGTAGTAGTGCATGGATAATTTGTGGTCGTGATACTAATGAATACACAATTATCTTTGGTCGTAGTGCATGGATAATTTGTGGTCGGTAATCTTAATGAATACACAATTATCTTTGGTAGTAGTGCATGGATAATTTGTGGTCGTGATCTTAATGAATACACAATTATCTTTGGTAGTAGTGCATGGATAATTTATGGTCGTGATCTTAATGAATACACGATTATCTTTGGTAGTAGTGCATGGATAATTAATTCGTGGTCGTGATCTTAATGAATATCCTTGGCTTTTGTAGTGCGAGGGATGATTCGATGATATGGATTAATTATTGAAATTTGAGTCTCAATGAATGAAATATTAATTCATGGATGTGGTAAAAGTCATCTTTGGTAGTAGTGCATTGATAGACTTGGTATGATTATGACCACGGATTATTCTAAGTATAATCACGATCAGTAATTAACAACACAAATATCCTTGGCCAATGAGTGCATGGATAATTCGTGGTCGTGATACTATTAATCGTGAGTCTCGATATTATTGGTTTTTCTGATTGTATATCTTTGGCTTTGTAGTGCAAAGATGAATTGTTAATGAATATCTTTGGTAGGATTGCAAAAATAAATTTAATGTTTTCAATGATAAAGGTATTCAAGGTATTCTCATCTCTTTATCATACAGTCGTACCCTAATTTCGAGGATGAAATTCCATAAGGAGGGAGATTGTGAGACCCCAAATTTTATCAATAAAGATTTAAATTTTGTCAAAATAATTTTTAATATTATGGTGTGAATTTGAGATAATATTATAGTTGTGGGTAGTATTTATAAATTTTGCAAAGTATGCAGTGGTTATATTATATTCGATTGGTGGGGAATATTAGGTTTAGCGAGGGAATATTCGTACAACAACTCAATCATTGGTGGACCCTAATGTAATTATTGTCGGATTGAGAAAAGCGACAAAAATATTTTATTGAAATAACGGCGGAAGTTTTACCGTAGTTCTTGTTGAACTACTCGGTAGTAAAAAAATGCGATGTCGTGTGGTTGCATAGTAGCACCGGTATTGATTAATGATGCTTATGTGAGAAGTCACTCGGTTTGATTCCATTATTGTCGATTAATAATATGAATTATTATAGCGATAATGACGTTTTGTTTTATTAGATTATTAACGTAATAAAAAGCGAAACATCTTTTATATAAAATAGAATACTTTATTAAAGTTATTCATAAATAGAATATATTATATTTTATTATGCATAGTGTTGCATAGTGTTTTGCGTAGTGTTTTTGCATAGTATTGCATAGTGTTTGCATAGTAAAATGTTTTTATATAAATAGAATATATTATATTTTATTTAAAAGATTTTTCTTTAAATATGGACCGCCGATTAAAGTAAATCAATCTGGATAGTTTCATGGATTAATTACTATGCATTCCATTTTCCTATAAATAGAAGCTCATTCCTTCATTATTTTCTTACGAATTCATTGAAACTACAGAGAGAAATTATAGAGAGAAAGCTATAGAGAAAATTATAGAAAAGAAGAAGAGTGATTCGCTACTTCACTATTTCTATATTAGGTTCTTTTTACGGTGAGGGTGTTATTCTTTCTTCTTGAAGAGAACTTACATTATTCCATTCATTATCATTCATTGGAATAACTTTGTAAAAGTGGCATACCTATACATAACTTTGTATCTGTGGCGTACCCTATACTTGGTGAAATCCTTATGTTATTCCATCGCTTATTATTACATTGGAATAAACTCAGATGTCTGTGATTTACCTATACTTGGTGACATTCTTCTATTATTACATTGGAACATCACATGCATGTGTTTTACAGGACTGGTTAGATTTTATTATTATGTTGGAACATCACATGCGTGTGTTTTTTACAGGACTGGTAAAATCTTTATCATTCATGTTGGAATATCCTATCTCGTGTGTTTTACACCGGATCCGGGTTCCATCTTTATTATTCATTGGAACATCCGCTTGATTGTGAATTTCACCGACACGGGTTCCGTTATTATTATTACATTGGAATAACACCATACATCACAAGCACTGCATGCGTGGTGATTTCTTTTGTTATTCCATTCTTTATTATACCCGGTTGGTTAAAACTTTGATTTTATACTCCATGAAATTAGTAGAATATCCTTGATATTTGCGTTTCATCGATATCTTTTCATGGAAATATTCTTACGATCATTATTGAATTTTACTTTCTGAAAGCGAAGATCGTGTTGACAATTTGGACGTTAATAATTCATGGATTAAATAATTCTTGAACTTGTTTTATTGAATTACTATGTCATTGTCATCATCCTCATGTTATATTATGTTATCTTTGGCTTACGTGCATAGATGAACTTAGTATGATTATGACCGAGGATCATTCGGTATAATCATGACTTGATATAAATGATGTGACAAAAGTCCTCGGTGGCTGTGTAATGCGATGATGGATAGTTTTTGGTATGATTATGACCGAGGGGTGATTCGGTATAGTCGTGACCATTGATAATTTGATGAAAATCCTTGACCATGATACAGGGGATGATTAGATGTGGTGGTTTATTATTGTCGAGTCTCAAATGATAAAAATTGATGAAAACCTTTTAAAACCTAAAAGATAGTAGACTTTATTCTCTACTTGACTCTTTTAATGGATTGCTTATTCCACTGCAGATTAAACCTGGTTGTCTATTGTATTTTATCGGTTTAACACTTGTTGAAGGCTAATGATAATTTATTCGCATTATCTTAGTCATAATATTTCTTCTTTGGGCTAGTTGAGCTCACCTTTTCTTTCACCGTTTCTCTTGAAATGAGAACATAAATTTGAGACAGTCTGGGAGCGAAGTAATGGTCCGAGAGGATAGCATTAGTAGTCCTCTCATTATTCGTGAAATAGTGTGATAATAGTTGTAATGAGGACTCCTTTTGAGTTTGTATAATATCTAGTGAACAATATTTGTATTCAAACTCACGGTTTATGTCGTATCAGTATTGTACACTGCAGTTATATTAGTAAGTTGTATTTGAATTTATGTACCATGTAAGTGGCGACCCAAGATGGGTGACGTATACCTAATTTTGGGGGCGTCACAAATTTCGTCGTTCCGGACTCAAATATCACGTCCGCGTCTCCAAATTCAACTCTGAACAACATTCATTATTAATATTATAACTCACAATATTTATCAACCAGGTCGTTCCCAGGAAAGAGGGGGATTTCCAATAAGGATTTTTCCCTATTGGCGCGCAATTAGGTGACCAAACCTCTCCTTGACAGAACTTCTAGACATTGTAAATATTGCAGTTTATAATATGAATAACTTTGTCGTCTCAAGTATTGATTTAATAAAAAAATTTATCAGAGATGATCTTGTGACAATAATTGAATCAATAATATGATAGATATGATGCAAAGAATTCTTCGTAATAATAATTGAGTATAACTGGTGACTTCTCACGTAAAGCATCGATAATCAATACTGCGTGTACTATATCTGACCACAGCGACATTCTTGTTTTTAACACCGGGTGTTTCAACGAGATAACGATAAAACTTCCGCCGTTATTTTCATATAAAGTATTTTTGTCGTTTTCTCAATCCGACCGATAATAATTTCGTTGTGGGGTCCACCAATGATTGTGCCATTATACGAATATTCCTGTTAAAACGAATATTCCCAGACCAATCGAATATTATATAACAACTTGTGTACTTTGCAAAATTTGTAAATATTACCCACAACTATAACATTATATCAAATCCACACCAATATACTAAAAAATATTTTGAGAAATTAAAATCTTTATTCATAAAAACTGGGTTTCACACAGATTCATCATATCTTTAAGTGTTCTATTTTTTCCTTTCTGCGACTCCATTGGGATCATGGAGAATAAGGAGGAGAAGTTTCATGTATAATTCCATTTAGTTCACAAAATTTTTTAAGACTTCCCGAATCATATTCACCGCCACGATCAGATCTAAATCTTTTAATTCTTCTTTTTAACTGATTTTCAACTTCCGCTTTATATTTAATAAACATTTCTTCCGCTTCATCTTTAGAGGAAAGAAGATAAATTCGAGTATATCTAGACATATCATCTACAAAAGAAATATAATATTTCTTACCACCTCTACTCATAGTATTTTTAAAATCAGCTAGGTCACTGTGAATTAACTCAAGTAGTTCAGTTTGTCTTTCAACACCTTTAAAAGGTTTCTTAGCATGGTTTGCTTCTACACAAATCTCACACTTATTAAACTCGGTATTTGCAAGATTAGGTATAAGTTCAAGTTGTTTCAATTTTTTAATAGAAGCCACGTTTACATGTCCTAATCTAGCATGCCACATATCTAAAGATTCAACAATATAAGCAAAAGAAGCATTCTTATTATTCAATTCAGCAGAAGCATCAAGTACAAATAAACCCCCATTACAAAAACATTTCCCAACAAATTTCCCATTACGAGTAAATACAAGTTTATCAGATTCAAACACAAGTTTAATCCCAGCTTTGTTCAACAAAGACCCGGACACAAGATTTCTACGAATATCGGGCACATGAAGTACATCTTGTAGGGCAATTTTCCCAGAAGTTAATTTTAATAAGACTTTCCCTTTTCCCGCAACGTTGGTGGCTCGAGAATCCCCTATAAAAACCTTTTCTCCATTAGTCACATTTTTCGTAGTTGAGAATTACGCTCTATTAGATGCAAATGTAATACAGTGGCCCCAGTATCTACTACCCATTCCGTGAAGTTGTCAACTAGATTTACTTCCGAGACAACAACAATAATGTCGTCGGATTCAACCAAGTTTGCTTGGGGCTTAGACTGAGAGTTATTATTTTTGTTGTCTTACCCCTTGCGAAAATGACACTTCATAGCAATATGGTCAGATTTTCCACATACGAAGCAAGGACCTTTAGTGAAAGGTAAAGGTTTCTGAATTTGATTGGAATTGTAGAACCTATTATCCTTTCTTCCCATTGATTTAGAATTTTTCTCTTTGTAGTTTTTGGACTGATAATTTTGGCTCTTCCACTGTGGCTTTTGTTCTACAAGATTAGTTTTGACAGTATGACTTGGAACTACGTCTCCCCTTTCTTTAGCCTTGTTTTGTTCTTCAATATGGATATGTGCCACTAATTCCTGCATAGTGAAATCTTTAGTTTCATGTTTGAGATTCATCTTATAATCTTTCCACGAGGGTGGTAATTTTTCGATAAGTACAGCCACTTGAAAATTCTCACATATTTTCAACAGCATATTTAGATTAGATTTTAAGGCTTCCCAAATCTTCTTAGCACTTTCATACGGATAATAAATCTCAAACAGCGAATTAGAAAAATAGTGCAACAAATATCTACGACATGTACGATTATCCTTAACATAATCCCCTTTTGCAGACTTGTCAGAATCAGACTTTTCAACGATTTCAATAGCAGCAGGAGTAATATCATTAACAGTAGGAGCATAAAAATAGCAAAACAGTGGGCTACCTGGGTGCACCCGCAAGGCATAATCGACCGGATCGGCACCCCCCTGCGTGGGCGATCGCGTTACATTACACGCACTAAAGGTTTCTGGTGAAATTCCAAGAAAGTTTTTATTTAAATTTAATTCTTAGTCGTCCTCACGCCATGAATCCCCATCCTTATTTCCCAACCAAGTTATTCAACCCAAGCTAACATGTGCTAATATACACAAAGAATATTTTTAAGGTAACCAATGTAGGACTTTGAGAAAACTAATAAATTTGAAACATAACCAACAAAGTATACTCACATACAAGCCCAGAATTACACTAATAGTAAATATTAAAAATTACAAACCCAGAATTACATCTTCATGCGCATCCTCATTTTGTGAGGATTTTATGACTTTCTAAATAAGATAACAAGTTGTCCACATATTCGTCTTGCTTATCCATATTTCCGAAAACGCCCTTCATTTCTTTCACATTGTCCCGGTATATCTTCCCCTTTTCATCCACCATCACCAACCTCACTGACTCGGCCACCGAGTCCCTGCTAAACCACCCGTCTCGTTCGTTCCTCGGTATCAAATAACCCATCTTCTTCTCCTCCACCAGCTTAGCGATCAGCTCCTGATCCACCAAAAGTGGCAATAATACCAGCGCTCTCCCGAACTGCACCGCCTCAATCACCGAGCTCCAACCCGAGTGAATCAACAACCCACCCACCGAGTCATGACTCAGTAACTTGGTTTGAGGCACCCAACTCGTGTAAACTAACCCACGTCCTGTGGTTCGCTCTTCAAATCCTTCCGGTAACTCAGTCGGCTCTGGATCTGCAGACCCTCGTTGCTTTCTTAAAGCCCAGATGAAAGGTAACCCACATAGCTCTAATCCTAGAGCTAACTCAGTGAGTTCGTCTTGATTCGGTTTCGTCTCGGCTCCAAAAGCTACATATATAACAGACCCTTTTTCCTGTTTGTCAAGCCAATCTTTTATATCGCGCCATTAATCGTTACTCTTACCACCAGTATCGGAATCGGTGGTATCGGTAGGTAGCAATCCGACTTGAACTACCGGTTTCTGGTAAATCTCGTCTAGTAATTCCAACCACTCAGGTTCAAATACTGAAGAGCTTCTTACGGCAACCATTTCACAGTCTCTAATGCTAGCTGCAATACGATACTGATCGGGAACGTTTTCTGTATCATCCTCTGTAAAATTAACAAACGTGCGTTGCATCTGATGAAGACTCATTGCAACAGTTGTTTCAAATCGAACCCACTTGGGTTTAATCGAGTAATCTTCCGGCTTCCGGCGATCTTCATCCCTGTGCATCAAAACCGACGGAGGACCCAAATAACCCAATATTGATGCACTGAAAATGGAGAAAAAAGAGCTGCGAACATTGAGTTTGGATGCAATAGGACCTACCCAGTAAGCAATTATATCGAAAAGTATCCAATTTGGTGAATTGGATACTAAGAATTGGGTTAACGGTTGTTGAAGCTGATCGTAGGCGATTTTTAGGTACTTGACCTTGTTGAATGGTACATCAATGGTGGCCTCTGCATTTTCAGGGAGGTTTGGGATTGAAGGTAATGGAAACTTGACTAGATCTATGTGAGGAGCTAGATTTGGGGGAATTTTTGGGAGGCGATCTATGTTTCTAGGAGTGGAGATGAAGGAGATTTTATGACCCTTTTTAGCAATGAGCTTAGAGAGCTTTAGGTACGGAAGGATGTGACCGAATGCCAACCATGGAAACATAACTATGTGTAATTTGTCATTGGCGGCCATGGATGAGAGAGTTAATTTCTTGTTTCCTTCTATCTTCAGTGCGAAGAAATGTGAAGCACTAAACTTTTAACAGGGCTCAAATTATGAGCACAGATCAATACTACCTCTCCATCACTTAGCAAAAAAAAATAAAAAATACTACCTCCATTCTTGAATTATAGAAAGAATTTTTTATATTAATTATTACTAGCAATGTATTTGTTAATTATTCTCCCTCCTCTTTCAATTATTTTATCTTGATGAGATAAAATAAAAAATAATTATTTTTTTCTCTTAACTATATATAAAACGTCTTATATATTATTAAAAATAATTAAAACATTCATATACAATGAAAAAGGATAGCGTAATAAATATTTTTATTCTGACACGAGTAATTGTAAGCTAACGGTGCATTCATCAGTTCTCAATAATTGTCCAACAATTGATGAAGTCAGCCAGTCACGTACCTATTGATTGCAGCAGGCCAACATGGATTCTTTTTATTTGTCATTTTAAAAAGAGATTTTTGTTATTTTTATATATTATTTATAAATTAAAAAATATATTAAATGTTTAATTTTTTATATTATTTATTATGATTTAAGACTAATAAGTTTGTCTCTCATTTTTTAATATATTTTAAAATTTTAATATTAAAATTTTATACTTAATTTAATCAATTAGATAAAATATTATTTATATTTTTTAATTTAAGTGTATTATATTAAAATGTCAACTAAAAAAGAAACAAAGGGAGTACTGTGCAAATTCAATCATTAATCTCATGTGCCCACGGACCACCCCGCACCACTGATGAGACATAAAGTTGATTGCGATAGTTTGGTCTTGGTATGGATTGCACATTAAAAGAAAGTTATGGTTTTATTTAATAGACATGGAAATTCATTTTAATATAAATTAAATAAAATCATTTTTTTAGCCTTTGAAACGAGGAAATAAGTTGTGTAACATATTAACATGTTTTTCCAAAAAATAATAAAGATATATTTTTATTGAATATTTTTTATTTAAAAACAATAAGTTGATAATTTTGGTAGTGGTAATATTATTGAAATTATGATAACAAAGTTTGAGAATATTGTGTTGATTTATATTATCGATTAAAAGTAATTTTTATGAAATAAATAAATTAAGGTAACAAAAATAATAATATAATTTTAATTTTTTTTATGTTGTATGAGTTTGTATTATACAATCATGAGCCCACAGTCATAAGAAAAAGTTTACACAATAGAGGAAGGGCAAATCTTAAACATTGACTGTTGTATACAGTGTATTGTGAAGTTTATAAAAAAGCCATGATAAATTTACGTTAAATTATAATTATAAAGTTTATTTTAAAATAAAATTAATAAGAATTATAGAAATATTTCATTTATTACCCATATCTCCAAATAAATTGTGACTAGACATAAAAAGTCATGTAAATATTTGTATTATATATCATTTTTCAGTGTCATTCATAAGTTGTATGTGTTTTATGTGTAGATGATATGGTTTCATTCCTTCTAAAGACTATTCGGAATTTTATGGAGAGATTGTTTGTATATAAGCTCTTAAGTAATTTCGACTACCCATTAAAGTGATGCCTTTTTTCGTATAATAAGTGGATGTTATTGAATAGTGAATTAAGTTTTGTTTAAATGAATTTGGTTTGATTTAATTTAATTTGAACTCAAAACTTGTAATAATAAGTTGGCGACTAAAAATTGGATATAAAAATAGGCAATAATTTTTTCTACCAACTACGTAACTTTTCAATGTATGCTTTTGTAATTATGTAAATAAGCACACTTAGGAGGTGAGGTGAATATGTATAAGTTCCAAACGTGATCTACATTAGTTAATTTTTAAACTTTCTTGCTACATGTTATAATCGGACAGGGACGGTAACTCTGTCTGATTCTAGGTTTGCTTTAGTGTATATTCTTCGTCAATGATAATCAGACAGGATACCCTGCCTGTTTTAGTGTATCTTCAAGTACAAACTAAAACTAATTATGTAGAATACAAATGCAAATTAAAGAAATGGACAGATTCAGCTCCTAACCTCTAATTTAGTGGCTTACATCCACGTTCAATACCAAATGGGACACTTTTTTTATTAACTTTAAAACTCAATTAAATACAATAAAAAGAACTCTTACTTCAAATAAAGTTTTCCACTGCGATGTGCACATTTGCCCCTATTTGCACCCTGCAACCTTTGCATCCCTGCAACTTTTGCACCTTTGCAATTTCGAAAGCTCTATTTGAACAGACTATATCCACTAATGGATCAGTCAAGTCAAATTAGGTTTGAACTCAAAATTTGTCACAAGGAATTTTGAATACAATGAACTGATTTTCTAGCTACAAAAGAAATAACAATAAAACACTGAATTGATGGAAATAGACTTTAATAGCTCTCTATGTAAGTATCTTTGTATAAGATTGATATTTGCTTTAAGTTCCTTGAACTGATGTATTCTTCCTATATCATGATTTAGCCGAAAAGAAGCAATATATATAATAAAAGGAACAACGGCTAAAAAAGATTTGTTAACTAAAAAAATCAACGGATATAATATATATTCCTCAAATAAGTTAAAGAGATGAAATATCCAAGTAAAACTAAAAGAGTTCAAGGAATAAAAGATATTATCTGATAAGATTTGACTCATTTCAAATCAATTTATATCTAAAACATATTCTTATAAGACTTTCGTGACAACTGAAAATTTAGAATATCTTGAATGATTAAATTAAAGATTAAAATCTAGACTTGAAAAAGAGGAATAATTTAAAATTTCTAAGAAAAACCTATATGGTTTAATATTTGAAAGAGTGTAGAGAAAATATGGGTTACAAAATTCAAAACCTAAAAATGGATTAAGATTATGGCAAGTCAAAATAATATATATATGGCAAGCTATATGAAAAAGACTTATTGAATGTAGAAACCGTATTAAGAAGTTTAATAGAGATTAAATTAAATGTCTAGTCTAATATAAGAATATATAAATTATTTTATGAATTATGAAGAATATGTATGTTTACGTAATATGGTAAATATATTATATTATATTTGTTGTATGTATATAAATTGATATAAACAATTTATAATGTGAGAAAATAAAATTATAAATTATTTTCTATATGAGATGTGCATATTTGGTGTAACTTTTAATTGCGAGTTAATAAATATATATATATATATATATATATATATATATATATTATGGGAGAAATAAAATTGTTGGGAACAATTTGCGTAATGAAGCAAAAAGAGGCAGGTTAAGCATATAATATTTATATATATACTTTACCAAGAGTATTAGAATAAATTCTTATATATATTATATTTATCGGAATATCTTAAGGAAGTAAATAAATTCTTAATTAAATTTATGATAATGAGGTAAGGATATTATATTATAATATCTTGGGTATGTAAATAATTGTATTTACATAATAAATTATGTGTAGTATATTTATTTTGCAATTATAAAATAAATATGTACTTTAAGTATGTTATGTTTTATAATTTATATATCAAAGATGAGTTTTATATGATTTCATGAGGGTAAAATAATTTAAAAAAATTTATGTAGTAACTTATTTAATTAAATCTATTATATATATATATATATGTCCTTATACATATATTTACATCTGTCCTTCAAAACTTTAAACACATGTACTTCATAACTAATACTCCTAAATGTCCTTTACAAAAATAACCTTCAATAATTCAGTGCCCCGCTAAACTAACCAGCACATAAGCTTCGACCGGCTTAAAGAAGGAAGTCTACGATCGGCACATAATCTTCGATCGGCGAAACCCCAACCACCGGTCTTCCTCTGCACCGATTTATCTTCCCTTCCCATTGTTGTACCCTTTGCACTAAGTCATTATTATCGGCACCAGCACATAATCTCCGACCTCCTTCGATCGGCGAAACCCCAACCACCGGTCTTCCTCTGCACCGATTTATCTTCCCTTCCCATTGTTGTACCCTTTGCACTAAGTCATTATTTTCATTGCTGCTGTTCGGAAATAATTTTTTCAAGTACGTTTTCCTTCATCTGTTTTTTGTTAAATTATTGTTCGTTGCTACTGTAGACCTTCGTTACTGTTGTTTTAATTATGTTTTTTGTGAAATTATTGGTTCTTTCTTGCTGTAGATCTGATGTATTTCATGCTTCTTTCTGATGAAGTAATCTAAACAGTGTTTAGATTTATCTCAACTATTATATCATCCTTTTTAAATTTAATTGTGATAAGTTTAGATTTATCTCAGCTATTATAATATTATCCTTTTAAATTTAATTATGATATATCTAAACAGTGTTTATATTTATGTCAACTATTATAATAATATCATTTATAATATTATCATTTATAATCTAATTATGATATCATCCTTTTAAATTTAATTGTGATAAATCAAAATAGTGTTTACATTTATCTCAGTTATTATGATATCATCCTTTTAAAATTTAATTATGATAAGTTTAGATTTATCTCAGCTATTATAATATTATCCTTTTAAATTTAATTATGATATATCTAAACAGTGTTTATATTTATGTCAACTAATAATATCATTTATAATATTATCATTTATAATCTAATTATGATATCATCCTTTTAAATTTAATTGTGATAAATCAAAATAGTGTTTACATTTATCTCAGCTATTATGATATCATCCTTTTAAAATTTAATTATGATAAATCTAAACATTGTTAACATTGTTTAGATTTATATCAACTATTATTCCCAAAAAATATTGTTGTTTTTCATATGTTTTTACTGATCAGTTTTCTCTTATTACTTCTAAAATTAGATACTTTTTCATCTATTTGGCCATAATATTAGATCACTTTTACAGGATTCTTAAGTCACTTTTGCAGGATTCTTAAGTCACTTTTGCAAGCTTGATAAGGGTCCCTCATTCCCCTCACTGAAGGAAATCTTTGATAACCCTTCTAACGTTCAGGTTTCTTTCACCATTCCTCCTTTCTAAGTTCTTAATTTTTTTGTGGATTTATGTAGTTGTTAAATATGATTCAAGTGAAATGGGATTATTAATTGATTCAAATTTATAACCATCAGCTATATAGAAGCTTGATACTTTCGAGTGATGGTGTATACATTTTGAGAAAAGTACAAGAACTTGCACAATTTATTCTGGTGAGCATTTTCTCTGTCATCTATTTACTATCTGTTTAGTTCCTTAAATGATTACCATTGATGCAGGATTTAATTCAACGTTGAGACAGGGTAACATCACACACCATGAAATACTAAACAATGTTTGTGATGGTTTGCAAGTTTATGTTTCTGGTGAAGTTAAATATCTTGATGTTAATGTTTATAATGCGTTTTTCTTTATGTAGGTTGGAGGGAAGAGATGTTGGGTTGAACCAAATTGCCCTTTTTGAAGGAAAAGTATCTGGTGGTAATGGGGAACAAGTTCTGAGCAGGGATGTATACAGGATTGGATAGCTTTTTGACTTTTTTAGGATGCTCTCTTTCTACTTCACCACAGTTGGTTTTTATGTATGCACCATGGTATGCTATTGCCTTCTTCAGTTTGTTCTATTTGTTAAATATCCATAAGAATTTGACTTCTTTTGATGTTTAGATTTCAGATTTTCTGAATAATTATTTTGTTCTGAATGCAGATGACAATTCTTATCCTTTATATTTTCTTATATGGAAGGGTCTACCTGGTATTGTCTTTGCATACTTGTATATATTTTCATATATTTTCTTAATTTTTCTTTATATCTTTCTTTTTTCCTTTTCATTTTAACTAATCATGTCTAAAATGTTTGTCGTCATTTTATTATCATTTTAATATGATTTTTGTTGGTCATTTTTATATTATAAATACGTGAGTCGATACTGTCAGGATGAAGGACCATTTGGGTACTCCTTAGTCCAGCTTCTGCAATTAATGGGCAACTTGTGACTGTATCTTTATGCCTTTGATTGTACAGAACCTTGTGAACAGGGGACAATCTGGTTGTTCTGGATATGTTGAAACTGTGTTTTATGATTTGTGGCCACTGATTTCTCTGATCACTTCTTGACTACCCTTGAATCAGTCGCACAAAACATGCCTTACGAAATACTAAGATGTGTTTAATTTAATGTAATAATTTGAGGCTATTCCATTATCTAATAGCTGAATCCTATAAAGGGATGTCCCTCTTTCCAAAGTATACTTTCAACTTAATAAACAGTACCATAATTGTCTCTACTGTGATTTTGTTTTCTGCGGTTATGCTCAAACATCAAATTCTGTTGAGAATCCTACTATGCAGTATTGCAATATTATGATTGTAGTTTTAGGACAAAGTAAGGTCAAACTGTTTAAGGATGCTATTGAGTTTTACTTTTGGTTTGAATTTTTCAATGGTTGGTTATGTTCTATCATATTTTTGTACGACCGACTACATGACATTATGCACACATTTATAGTACTTAGATTTCAGGCTACATTTCTAAAGGTGAATAGAGATTGAACATGTCTAGACGAAGAAACCTTCTTCCATTTCCATATTCTGTTGTAAATATAGGTGAGATTTTAAGCGTTTAAGTTGAGGATTTGATTATGTATTGTTAGCTACCAACAGTTTCAGTGATCTCTAACAAGCATGCAGTTGTATGAGTCATTATTTTACTCATTTGCTTTATCATATCTGAGTTGCTAAAAACATTGTAGAGCCCTTGCCTTGGTTTCCAACTTTCTGCCAGCTTTTTAGTAGCTTTTCTTTTGGAGTTGTTTTATGTTGTTATGTGGTGGCTGTCTTCGTTTTTGGATAAAATTGGTTCAGTAATATACATAATTAGTAACGTGATAATTGCTTTTATTATCTGTATGCTTTTTGGTTGTTTTAAAGGTTTAAATTTGCTTGCGTGCTTCCTTGAAGAGTTATTCCCATTCAATTTGTTTGATCTCTTACATGGTGAATACAAGCTCAGATGATCTGACATTATGGGGTATGCATTCCTGTAACTCTTTGTTATTTACTTCTTACAAGCATTGTCTTCGAATTTGATCCTTTAAAGCGCATCCTTCCACTTATGGGCTGTATGTAACCAGAGAACTATCTTAGAAGCATCATCTAAAGTTCCCCAGAGTGTAGCTACTCCTAGTTCGAAGGCTATTGTAGATACACCAGGGTAAGCCCAAGTTTGTACCTTTCAATGATGATTTGGTGGAATCTACTATGCAGATATATAAGACATCTTTTGCCTTTAGAAACAGGTAGTTCTGAATTTTTGATTTTCTCATGTTGTTGTTTACAAAGTCATTTTGCTTTGTTATGTCATTAGAAAATATTTCCTTCAATGGTTATATGATTTCACATAGAACTATCCCAAGTCCGCATTCACTCAGAATCAATATTTTTGATTTTTTTCCATTCCTTTATTCGCTTTTGTTTGGCATAAGAATAATGTATATTTTTGGTAATAACTGATATAGCAAGCTTAAAGTAATTAATTAGGCACATTTGTCCAGACTTGGGAATTTTTTACTACTAAGAGGCTTCGGTTTTCAAGAGGTTCAAAGTTGGCTAATGGGCAAGTTTTTCTTAGAATTTTCTCCATACTCTCAATTGTGCTCTATTTTTTTATTTTTTTAAAATCAGTTTATTTTTCTAATTCTTTTGTTATGTTTATTGAACTTATATGTCTTTTGTGTTTCATCATGTCTTGTAATCTTTTTGCCTTGCATGTGTTGTTAGTTAGTAATCAGCTGATGTGAAGAATTTCCTTTCTGCAGAGATTTTCCAATTCGAAATGGAAAGGCCTTGCAGTTTATCTATGGTAGTAAGCAGTTTAGAACCAAAGGGGGACTGCCAGCAGGAACTGCTACTACAAATGTGTACCTAGACATGGAGGAATACCGCCATCTGTTCCTACAAGATATAACACTGAATACGGACATCCTGCAAAACCAAAATTTAAAACACCTATTACTCTGGCTAGACGACCATCATTTACAGATCAGGTTTGACACTCAAGGTTTAGTCAGCAATAATATGAAGCTTGGCACATGCAATACAACGCGGGATACTTTATACCTTTGTCTTATGATGTTAATCCTTAGGTCTTTACTTTGTAGTTGTACACAATAACTCTTCCTTGTCACCCATTAGCTTCCTCTGCTTATTTTATCAACAAAAACAAGCACAAAAAACTTTAAGGTTATCAACTTCTAATATGAGAGAGAAATAGAAAGACTATGGCGATTATAGAAAGAGAGAGAAGAGGTGATGGTAGTAGTAGTACTACTACTGCTTTGCTTGCCATGTTTCTGCATTTACTGGGATTCCTCTGAAATTACTTCACTAAATCTGCATCATAAAATAAAATGAAACTCTTCAATTCATTTAATATTACAAATACACTTATATATAGAGGTTAGGGGATATAAATATATAATATGTAAACAGTAAACTATAAGATATAAATATATAAGGGCTATATGTATATATAGTCGGCATGTGACAATGGGTTTTTTGGAAGAACATGAAGGCCTTACGTTGTGATGGAACACGTTTATGGAGAACATGCACATCTAATAACAACATGCACACATCAAACTCCTTGACCCTTTTTCCTCTGTAATATGAACATATGGTAAATGTTGCAATCTAATTTTTATTTTTTTTGCATGGTTTTGAGGTCCCAATATATTGGTTTTTATATTTCAATAGTTGCTTTCTCTATATTAAAGCCATTTGTCAATCTTTCCCATGTTTTCAGTATAACTAAAATAAGCACATTGAACTGAATACCGAAAATTTTATGGGCAAGCAAATTATTGATTTTTATTGCCTTGTGGTTGAAGCAGGTATAGTAAATCTGAATGTGTTAATGGAACTTTTTTCAATATACCGAGATTGGCAGGAGAAGTCTCAGAATATTAGTAAAAGACAGGTTTTCTTTGCATTCAAAGCGTGCGTTTTAGAGAACAGTGGTGTATGCATGTAGAAAACTTTCCTATGGTCAGGGCATGGAATAGATCAGATTTACATCAAATTCTTATGAATATTGCTCTTGAACCTTTTTTTTCCTGATATTTTAGATAGTTTTGGAGATTGGATGTGTCGACAAAGTGGTGTTATTTCTTCGTGGCAGCTCCTTAAACATACGTGAGGCCTTGAACTAATTAGTTTCTTTTTGACCTTACAGTTATATTATGATTTGGCAAGTAATATTATCGTACCATGGTTTCAGTGTTTCATGAAGTTTGCTTTAGATGGTATCAATCACTCATGATCTTACTTTGTATCTTAAAATTTACATTTTTTGGATAAACAATTTAGGATCTGGTCTATGTTTGCCAACTTTATTTAACCTTCATGTTCTTCCTTTTCTTCTCTCCCTTATTCTTTTGTTACCTGTTTGTGGTGTTAACTCTCACTACTGATCATCTACAAAGGCACAAGACAATGAGGAACTATGCAGTGGCCAAGTGTCGTGTATTTTCTCAGATGAGGGACAACAAGATTGGAATCCTCACCCTTGGTACAGACCAAACTGGTTTCAATTAAATTTTAACATTTCCTTTTGGTTCAGTATGTGTAATGTGTCATTCGTTAATTTGTAAAACTATTTTTTCTTCTTAGGAGGGATATAAAACTAATCATTAATTTATAATAACAATGCCCATATATTGGAATTGCTCTTCAATTTATCACTAACATACTGAAATAGGCATTCTCCTCACATGGGAAGGGGCCTTGATGTTGACTCTTAAATTTTTTACACTAATTTTGAGCCATATGAGTTCAGGCGAAATTCATCAAAAGTGATGTGCTCAATATCATGCAGATATCTAATTTGCAGATATTTAACTTTTGTGAATTTTTAAACCTTTGTGTTAGATTATCACTTCTTTTCTTCTGTTCTTTTGCAGTATTCCTCGAAGCCTGACAACAAATTGAGATCCTTAGGTGGGGTGATGCCACAAGGCTTTCATCACAATTGTTTTGATGATTTGACAGTAAAAACTGAGGAATTTAGTCCAGAAACTGTTTGTAATCAAATGGAGAGAAACGGTTGGCCTCCGAATGTAACAACCTATTGCTGTGCTTGTTGCTGGGTTTGCAAAATCTGGGGACTTGGTAGGTGCATCTGAGACGTGGAACGAGATGATAACCCATGGTTGCCATCCTAATGTTGTGGCATACACCTCCATGTCGGATGTTCTTTGTAGGAATTTCATGTTTGACCAAGCTCATTGTCTTCTTGAAAATATATTGATGGAAAACTGTTCACCAAATACAGTTATGTTGAACACATTTATTAAAGGTTTGTGTGCTTAAGGAAGAATAGATTGGGCAATGAAATTGTTTGATCAGATGGAAAATAATGGATGCTCACCTAACGCTACTTCTTTTAATGAGCTATTGAATGGTCTCTTCAAAGTGAACAACTTCACAGTAGCATTTGAGCTTATTGCAGACATGGAGAAAAAGGAGATTGAGCTTAATTTAGTAACTCATAACACCATTATAAATGGATTTTGTTGTGCTGGTATGCTTGAGGAGACTCTGAAGCTTCTTGGGAGACGGGACCCTTTTCAGACAGGACACTTGACCCCAGAGGAAGGTGCTAGAGCTCCTACAATGGTGGCTTTGTTGTCTGATGGCGCACCTTCTGGCCGTTACTTCCATGAGATGAAAGAATCAGATTACTAATCAAAGTACAAAGAATTACTTTTGATTAGCTGAATGTGTAATTTCCTATTTGTCTCGTGAAAAATATGTAGTTGGTAATTGGTGTACAACATGCCATATTCTACTGTTCAAAAACAATTCTTATACTTTTGTTTATTTATAGTTATTTTTACAATTAAAAATAAGATTTATGCTCACTGTGTAATGTGTCATTCGTTAAAAATAAGTATTAACAAGTAACTGTAACAAATGTTTTTTTTTCCTTTCAAAAACTTGATACGGTTCACTTACATAATGTCTTGAATAGAAAAAGGAAAGAGTATAAAAAATGATTTGTCCACAAGTTGAGTTCACTTACTTTGCTATTAGCCTAAAAATAATAGTCACATACTTAGAGAGTAATGCACAAATCGGTAAAATCTCAACACTACCCCCTACAATGTATATTCATTTGTTTTTCTGTGTAAAATTTGATCATCGCACAACAATCTACCATCTTCTTATTATAATTTAATTTATTAATTGTACGTACATATTTATTATTAAAAAAACTGAATAATCCCGCCGCAACGCGCGGGTTTGTATCTAGTTAAGTTACTAAGATTCAGTAATTAAATTACTTAACAAAAGCATTAAAAGAATAGTTGAATTAATTATTTAAAGTCAAAAACAAGTGGACTAGAAACTCTAATTATATACAGGGTTATGTAAACTAAATGTATTGGACCCATAATATTTTCATGGCCCAAATAAGTTATTAAGAGCCCAATCAATAAATCAAATGGCCCAATTTTTAGCCCAAAAGGTGAAGGATTTTTTTGTCTTTTTATTAAGCAAATTAATAAAATGTAAAATTGGGTAATTACTTGGTACAATGTACCGGGCAAAGAGGGAGAATCGAGCATGTGGGATTAATTTTTTTTAGTCAAGTGTCCACCAAATCCTATCTCTAAATATTATGTTTAGATTCACAAGAGATATGGAGGAGATAGGAGAGAGAGAAGGAAGATTTTGGATAAATTTAGAGGAGATAAGAGAGAGAAAAATGAGATGTTAGGAAAGTGATGAATGAATATTATTCATTTATTTTGATTCCTTTATGTTTAGTTTTATTCCATGTTTCATGTGTATATGAGCTTATTAAAGTGTTTAATGATTTCAGAAAGAATTGAAGCTGAAATGATGGGAAAAAAAATTGTAGGGTTTTTAGCATTAAGTTGAATGCATGGTCTTGACTTGGGACTTGGATTTTATTGTAGACATTTTCCTTCGCTTTATGGAACATCTTGAATCGTCCCAATCGAAGTTCATATAAAAAAGTTATGATCTTTTTACCAAACAGACGTTGAACCTTAAAGTTTGGAAGTTGTAATTTACATAGCAGTCTCTTGGAGCCCGATTTTGACCTTGATGCAGCCAGAATCTGTCAATTCTCAAAGACTGAAAGTTGTAGATCTCGTCAAGAACTTCGATTTGATAGGTAGCAGGCCCCGTAACTCCTTCCGGATAAAAAGTTATGACCGTTTTACCAAAGGACATCGTAGTAGGAAATAGGTGCGCATTTGTGCGGGAAAATTGGGAAATTTTGGATTTTTTAGAAAGTTTTCTAAAAGCATATTTTGGCAGACTTCTACATGGAAAGATATTGATATTGATATTTCTATTAGAATTAGGATATCTTTTAGACTAAGATTTATTTCCAAATTAGATTTTATTTCTTTATGGAAATTAGTGTGCTTTGTACTTTCTTTTAGGATTTGGATTTCTAATTCCCATGGGATTTAGGACTTTGTCTAGCATTATAAATAGAGGATAATAGTCAGCGTTTTATTCATTCAATTGTCAACTATCATCTATTGGAGTGTAGACTCAAGAGCATGTCAGGCTAGTTCTTTTCATTCAGTTCTAAAGGGAGGTGGAACCTTGTTACAAGTAATTGATTAATTGAGTATTATTATTTATTCCTTCTTGTGTGAAATTTCTTCTGATAATCTGTTTTCATTGATTGCATGCTAATTGAGCTAATTAATTTGATATGGCCAATTGAGTTAATTTGATCATTATCGTCAGCTAGATTAAGATTGATATTACGTGTAATTGATATTTGTCTTCATCATAAGTAGCAACTTGGTAATAATAATTGTGGATAAGCTTTTGTGTATTGTTAAGATTATCAGAAAACAGGTTAAACAAATCGAGCTTATGTGTTTGTTGTTTGGATTAGCCTAATTCTCTATTTCTTAATGCTTCTATCATATTAAATCTAGAGAGATTGTTCTAGGTTGTATGCTAGTTAAAATCTGGTGGAGAACTTGTTTCATACAATGATTATCTATAGAGGATTTCGGATAGCAGAGCTTATTGTTATCTAGGGCTAATAGTTTCACTGAAGGGAAAATAATAATAACTTGATTAATTGATTGATGTACTTGGTGAAACTGAACTGCAGAACTGAAGTTTTTACATATTTGGTTAACTTCATCATTAATTCTTGTTCTCTTAGTTTAAAAACAATATTTAAAAAACCTCCCACCTTTATTTTCTATCAAAATAATAGAATAAATATAAAACAAATCACACTCTGTGGGATCAATTATTGCTTACTACTGTGCTAATTGTTTGAATTTGTAAAGTGAAAGTGAGATTAATTTAGAAGTGTAAACGACAGCTCCCAGAAAGATATGAGAAAGAGAGTCATATGGCTTGGTAGAGAAGGAAGAAGAGTCGCTCGCAACTTCATATCTTCTTCATCCTTGATCATTCAATGATCACCATCTTCATCTTCATCTTCTTCCATTAAAACTCCAACAAAACAAGTGAGAGAAAGAAGTAGGTTTAGTGAAGGAGGTGGGATGAAGCTACGCGAGTATAACAAAGAGAAGATAAGAGGATTTTAGCAAGTCCTAGAAAGCTTCTAAGCATCAAGAAAGGATTTATGCTCATCAAGTAAGTCTTAAAACCTTAAACCTTCATATTTCTTCCATTTTCATGGCTTAGCTTTGTTCTTGATTGTTGAGTTGTAAAACTTCTTAAGAACGATTTTTAGAAGGTATATAAAGCCTTAACATCATCCAAGTGCAACCAAAACTCACAAAATCTGAACCTATGCGTAAAGGATGGAAAGATTTACAAAGAACCATGTTGGACAGTTTCTGGGACTAAGCTTGAGGACCATTTGTGCTTTTGATTTATGTCTAAAAGCTTAGTTTAATGATTGTATGTTATAGCCCTCTAAGTTCTGAAGATTTTCTAACTTGAATGAACCAAAACAGAGTTAAAACAAATCCGTGGTGAAGATTTTAGTAAACCATGTCTAGAAATGAAATCTAGATGAACAGTAACTATAGTGTCAAATTCTGGAACAGCTATGTTGCCATAAAAATTCTGAGTTTCTGGGTAGTTGTAGTGCACTGAGTTAGGAAGCCATAGGCTTTGGAATTACCTCATTTTGACCTCGGATGAGGGAGTTATGGTGATTGGAAGGAAATGGGTCGAATCTGTCAAACTGGAAGTCAGTAGCGGAATGTGCTATTCGGAACACTGTTTCGATAAGTTAATGTTTCCAGAAAATTATGGACTTTTCGTATGTTATATTACACTAAATAAGATTTCCATAGACTCCGTAACGAACTAATTCCGACTTTGGAGCAAAGAGTTATGACCATTCAAAATAGTCGCATCAAAACAGTCTAACCATTTCGGGGCAGTCACCTAGCACGAATTTTCTGGAATTCTGTGTTTAGAATTCGAAGAAGGTCAAAGAATAAAAGTTGTAGTCCCGGAAATTATCTTCGCGTGGACTTAAGAATTGCTTAAAAATGTTTTGAAACGAAAAATTTATGACTATTTTAGCGATAGAGGGTAAAGCTGGGAAAAAGGTGAAAACCGTAATGAACGTACACCTTTGGCTAATTATTTGGACTGCTTAATGAACTTGAAATGGAGGTTTCATATTTTTTAAAAATATTCTCATATGATACGAAAAATATATTCAAAAATGGGATCAATCCGATTAACGAACAACGCGTACGAAATTCGCAAAATAAGCGGTAATGAATGACAATTCATTGAAGCGTGACGTCTTGTGGTATAGCCATATTCTTCAAATTGCTTGACATGATTTTTTGTGTATACTGCTGTTTTGATGAGTTCTATGATCCGCTTTCACGGTTAGAAATTTTTCTAAAATACTACGCCGTAAGGTATATAACCTGCCAAAAATTTCGCAGTTATATGACTTATGATTTGAAAATTAAAAATGAGTGAACATGCATGTCAGAACTAAAATTTGAGCGTACGCCGAGCATCGGCGCATCGAACGACTTTGACGTTCCGAATCGCTTTCCGACAAAATAATAAGTCATAATAAATTTAATAAAGTCATACAGGCGAGATTTGACTATAAGTGATATTTTATGCCGAGAAACTTCCTTTCGGGTATAAATAAAGCAATAAAAATATGTAATAAATATAAATTACATATTTAAGCGAAATAAAAACTATAGTTACCTATAAAATTATTTTGTGGTGCAACGAAAAACGTGAAACCTTTGAAAAATTGTATTAATCATAAAAATGATATTTTGAAGTTTTTGGGGTTCTAAATGAGAATTTTTAGCTGAGATTTTGTATACGAGGCAACAGATTGTGTTGACTCATGAACGGAGAAAATGATAAAAAAAAATTATTTAAATTAAAGAAATAATATAGTGAATTGAGTCTTACTATAAAAGCTATGTATTAGCTGTTTAAACCACAAATTTGCGAGTAAAGGTAAAAAATATTTCTAAAACGGAATATAAATGGTTTAAGCTTCAAGATGTAAAATATTTGCATCTTAAAATGTGTGAGACCTTTATTATTTATGAAACAAGTAAAATATTATTACATGATTAATAATATTAGATAATGATTAAAATATTATTAAATAATTAATAAAATTAGTAAATGATTTGAATATTATTAAATGATTAATAATATTAGAAGGTGATTAAAATATTATTAAATAATTAATAATATTTGTAAATGATTAAGATATTACTAAGAAATTGAGAAGTAAATAAAATATTATTAAAAGATTTATAATATTAAACGAGAATTTAAGATGATGGTTATGTGATAATAATATTATCAAATGACGATAATATTACTAGTGAGTTAAAGAATTATTCAATGTTTGATTATGTGGCTAAATGTTAGCTAATTTATTATTTGAGTAATAGTGTTGTATGATTAAATGTATTATGCTAATTGGAGGATCGATCTTATTAATGATAGGTCTTTCATAAGAGATTAAATTAGACTGCTTAGCGGTAATCAGCGGTACAAGTAAATTTACTAACTCAAACTCGAGTTAATAATTTTCCAGAATGCTAGTGGTTTAATTATTAACAATTATTTCACATCTATGATTATTGATTCGCACTTAGTGCACATTGCATATGTTTATCATGTATGAAAGGCTGATCACATTTATTACCAAAGTATTTGTTCATGGTTATTGTTGACCACTCAGCATTATTAATTCAATCATTCATGTATTGAGATTTGATTCGTGCTCTTTCATAATCATTGTATTGTTGCAAACTTGAAAGCTTATTCTTTTTTTCAATCATGATATATCTTTATTGTATTTAAACTTGCTGAGTAAAGTAGTTGCTCACCCTTGTTATATCATGAATATATTTCAGTTTAACCCGAATGCTCAAAGAAGGACAAAGGCAAAGGAAAAGATGGAGATTATTTTTATAAGGACATTTATTTATTATGATAATTGACGTAAATTGCTAATTTAAACCTTGTAAATTATTAAAGATATATATATTAAGATAAAGGTTGTAGATCTTGGGAAATGTTACAGAACCATTCTGTAATAAACAATTTATGGTTATAATTCCGCATTAGTTTATAGAATATGTATGAAGATAATGTATCGTTACGCACCAGGTCCGAGATTCAAAGGGTCCGGATTTGGGGGCGCTACAGTTGGTATCAAAGTTGTAGGTTATAAACCTTAGGTCGGGATACCTTAGCCTATAACCGCAGAGATGAGGACAAGGAATAAACCCAGATCGAGTTTAAGTGATAAGAGATGAATTTATGAAATTCATCATTAAAATAAAAAGAAAATAAATAAGATTCAAAGAAGAATCTTGAAGAGTTATAAAAGATAAGATTCTAGAGTTACCTGACTACAGTAATAATGATGAAAAATGATAATGAATAGACAAGGTCTGTAAGATGAAAAATGTTAATAAAATCACGATATGAGATTATTAAAGAGAAGATATAAGAAGATCGTAAAACAAGATGATCATAAGATAGAATATAATTGTAATATAACACAATTATAAGATAAGATCACGACGTGATCATATTGAATAGAAGATAATCTGTGAAATGATTGGAATGATATAGCCTGACGCTATAAAGAGAATGTACTATGAAATTGTACGATTTAAACTCAGGTAAGAGTAGTAAATGTTGAAATATGGATTAAATGAAATTCGTATAGAGTAAATTAGAAGCTAGGATTACACTACTAGAAATACGACATATAATGACATTTATAACGTGCCGGATCGCACGCAACCGGTTTCGGTATAGTAGATCTATAGCGACGATGTCGGCGTAAGTTAAACCGTAATATATAGAAGATCTATGGCGACGGCATTTCATTAATGAACAAATCGGTACAGAGGTTTTTTAAAGAAAAACCCTCCCACTTTCCCCCAAATTATTTCATTATCTTCGCTCCAATTTTTTCCCCAATTTATCTTCATTCGTGATTTTGACAGAAGGAGATTCAGCTAAAGCAAAATGGAAGACAACATTTTGCAGCTTCGGGATGACATTTTTGACGAAATAGGTGTTCCCACCACCAAAGTATCTCCTCCTCTCTCCCTCCTTTCTGTTGCAATTTGTATCATTTTTCATATACTCCTACGCAAAGGTAGCTCCCCTGCTTTGCTTTGGTTCATACTCTCCGCATGGAAGGAGTAAGTTTTTTGCTCTTGATCTTTCTAGATCTGCTAGATTTTTTTTTGCTTGTAGTGTATAAATATTTGAGAAATTTGTTTTGTCATATACCTCATGCTATCTACCATTTCGAGGTTTGTGTTTATTAGTAGTAATTTTAGTGCAAAAACAATCTTTGTGCTAAAAGTATCGGATCTGATTATTTTTAGAGTGGGTGTATTTTTTTTTATTAGATTTTAGCTCGAATCGTTCAAATACTGAGTGTAATTTTTGCTGTCTTAGTAGTTTTCTGTTGGTTAGATACATGCCTATTTTGTAGAATTTTGTGATTGACTTTACTTTTTCCTGTCACTGCCTATTTATTCTTCTTCTTTTAGGAAGATGTATGTGTCTGCTAGCTTTAATTTTGTGAATATGTTTAATTATGACTGAAAGACGGGTTCGTTTGTGGTATATATATGATTTGTTTTGTTTGCAAGTAGCTTATGGTACTTGCCATATCTATAACTCAAGGTGATTGATCTCTGCTTTATGTTGAAAGTAATGTAAATCACCTTTGTTTGTTTGGAGGTACTATTTTTAAAACAAACATCCAAGCAATATACACCATCCAAGCAATTAATATTTACTTTATGTGAAAGCCTTTACAACAATATACACCATCCAAGCAAGCCGACTCCGGGGGCAGATTTCCATTGTTTCAAAAATCAAATTGAGCCGAAGTGGGAGGACCCTATTTGTGCTAATGGAGGGAAGTGGACTGCTACCTTTCCAAAGGGAAAATCAGACACCGCTTGGCTGTATACGGTATGTGTAGACTATAATAATACAATATGTTTCAACGTCAGATTATGAATGCTTATGTTGCTTTTAACTTATATTCTACTTTTTCTTATTAGTTGCTAGCAATGATTGGAGAGCAGTTTGATCATGGAGATGAAATATGTGGAGCTGTTGTCAATGTCAGAGCTAGGCAGGAAAAAATAGCTTTGTGGACCAAGAATGCTGCAAATGAAGCAGCTCAGGTGGTTTCTTTAAAAACTTAAAATTTCCGTTCAGGCTAATCAGTTAACTTTTTGTGCATGAGTTTTCATTTTTATTTAAGCCAACAAGTGGCAAACAATCAAAGTTCACCATGCACCAGTCAACACCTTAAAAATAGCCTTATTTGTTGAGGAGGTTTATAATACAAAGTTAACCATAACTAGCTAAACAACCCTATATTTATTTTAGTTAGTAGTATGTGCACGAGTTATGATTTCATTCTACAATCATAAATGTAATTTCTCCTCTGCAAGTCATGTCAGATTATTATGCAGAATTGTTATCTTTTGCTGCTATGAATATGAATGAACCCTAACTATCCAGGTTTTAGAGAATCCATACATGTTCGTAAGGCATTGACTGGAGAAAAGAAAACATAATTTTTGTTCTGTTTTCATATATATTTCATGCGAAAGATAAAAAATATTTTCATAGACAATTGTGAACATTTAGAAATAAAGTTTCACAAATAATATTTTGACTCTAGTGAAATACTTGCATCTTACTAGGAAACATATTACTCCTGGCTGGCAAAGAGTTGCATGATCAAGAATCTTCTGCAAATGACTTCTATTCAGAGATGGCTTCGAACGAAAAAGGTAACAAAATTTGAGGTAAAAATGTCAAACGATCAATATTAAGTGGATGTTGAAATGTATTTTTTTTTGCTCGTAGTACATTGAAATTCAAATGATGCTAGTGAAAAGTGCACATATCAAAAATCCTGTAGTAGCAGACATATAATGTCCAACAATGAGGGATGAAAGCAAGAAAGCTACTCTACAGCTAGTTGAAATGGAGTGTTGTTACCTGACCGTTGATTTCTTCCGGAAGGTAATTGCTCTTGTTTGTTTAATTTTTAATTTATTTTTCTTGTGTTTCATCTTTGTTGGACATATTACTATAACAAAAACAGTAATATGATAAACTTAAATAAAATAAAGCATATTAAATATTACTTTATTTTGTTGGACATATTACAAAAACATTAAGTTACATTAAATGTTACTTTATTAATATTACTGTTTATCATATTACTATAACATAAAATCAATATTAAATGTTACTTTATTAATATTAAGTGGACATATTACTATAACAAAAACAGTAATATGATAAACTTAATAAAATAAAATAAAGCATATTAAATATTACTTTATTTTGTTGGACATATTTTACAAAGTTTATTAGTTTGTAAAATATGAAATTCCACAATGTCTAAAGCATATTAGTCGTTGGAATTTTGTTAACGAGCACTCGTATTCAGATAGTGTGAAAGCAATTAAGCCTTCAAATTCTTTCTATGGATATCCTCACCTCATATGAGTTATTATCTCGAGCACAGTATGTTCATGTAGACTAGTACTTATTTATAGAAATAAATTAATATACTAATTTATTTTACAAAGTTTATTTTACAAAGTTTAAGAATATACTAATTTACTACAAAGGCTTTCTTCCATCTTGATGGCAATGCACACAGAAACATAATGCTGAATTCAGTAAAGTAAAATGACAACTAAGGATGAGTATGGTAGTCGGTAGATCAATTTAATAGAACAGAGTAATTTATTTTTGTTACAATATATTAATTTATTTTTCTTGTGTTTCATCTTTGTTATTGTATTTTTTTACAATATATTAATATATAAACATGTAATTATATTTCGCATATTGTATTTTGTTAGGAACAGTTATGCTTTTTTCTGATTTGAAATCGCATCACTTTCATATTACTGTTTTTGTTATAGTAATATGTCCACTTAATATTAAATAAAGTAATATTTAATAGAACATTTTACATTTCAACATCCACTTAATATTGATTTTGTTGGACTAACAAGGTAATATATAAATTACTAATTTTTCATGTATACTAATAAACTTTGTAAAATAAAGTAATTTCTTCCGAAATAACAGAGTTATTTTAGTTTTTTTTTTGGCAATTGAGTATTGGGAAACAGTGGAAGGAGTTCCTTGATTACAAGGACATCACAGGTTTCATATTTCATGTAAGGAAATCCGTTTCCTCTATGTGAGACACAATCATATACCTATATTTGGACAACTGTTCCTTAAATCTTTGGAAGTTAGTTATTAGATTAAATACACATACTGCTATTCTATCTCAGGAGGATGCAAAGAAGCTCGACAGAGGTGCCAAGAATAAATACACAGCATGAGCTAAAACATTGTTTGAGTTCGAAATTGGTGCAATATATAGTGCATATATGCAGCAAAAAGCTATAAATCATTCTTAGGAATTAGGAATCTAGGATTACATCTAGTGTCATTTTGTGTCTCCTGCATTGCCACCCTGCAAGTTTCATAGTACTGGAATGCTTGGTTTTTCTGATTTGCTAGTCCATTGTGCACAACTTGCTCAAGTAGTGTCATTTTCTTCAAGTCTTCCATCTTTGTCTGAAATTGGATGGAGTTACTATTCTGTAATAAGTTTTCTCCTTACAGGCAGAGCCTTCCCTCGGATTATCCCTAGGTAGCCAGAAATTTGAAGGTCACAACACTGTTTGGTGGTTATGGTAGAGATTCAAGTATGTGGTTAAAGTAGAGATTCAGAGGGAAAAGTAAGGACAGCAACAAGAAGCATCTGCGTACTAATGCAGAAAATGAAAATATAGTGCCCAGTTCCATCAAAGTGAGTGAGCAAGAGATCACATCTCCCACTATTATTCATGATAACATGAGCAATTCTTTGTGTTGCATTTCACTGCCAGGCCAAAGTGAATCATAGTGCTGTGATGTTGCAGTGGATTTCAACAGTAAATTTTTATCAAAGGATGTCATGAGAAAGGAATGAGAAAGGAGGCTTGTCCAATCGATTTTGGCGATGGAACTGCTGCAGGAAGCTGTTTGCTAAAAGGCGGCAGTGGTCATAGTGAGAAGAAATATGAAGGAGGGTTGATGGAACATTTGTATTGTGAAAGATTGTATTGTGAATGATTGTAATGTTGTAAAATATCTCTTCTTATATTGTAATGTTGTATTGTGAATGATTTTAAATGATGTGTATAATATTTTTTATATTTTATTTTATATTATATTTGTGTTTGTTGAATAAATGTGCATTATTAATTGGAGATTTCAATTGAGGACTCATGTGATAGGTGAGTTGTACAAACCTTTGTATGGGCAGGGGTTTTGTGCTTGGTCTATGACTACTCAGTTTGTCACATTGATAATCATTGAAATATTGGTGTCGTGCTATCGATATACATATGAATAGGACTGATCATTCGGTTATAACCGAACTGAATAGGCTATTCGGTTATAACCGAATACCGAAATATTCCTATTTTTAATATCCGAACTAATAACCGAATTTCAGTAATAACCGAATACCGAATTGTAAATTCAGTAATTCGGGTAATAACCGAACAACCCAAATCCTGCTACTTGCATAATCAACCCAAATCAACAATCCTGCTCCTTGCATAATCAGCCCAAATCAACCCAAATCCAAGACACAGCTCCTTGCATAATCAACCCAAATCAACCCAAATCCAAGACACAGCAAAATCCAAGACTCGCCGTATCCACAATCTTGCTCCTTGCATAATCAACCCAAATCCAAGACACAACAACAACCCCTTGTAATATTCCCCCTAAATCCCCTGTAATACCTATAAATCCAATAGGACCAAGACACAAACCAGAGACAAAGAATGAAAAGCATTTGTTTCGATCACCAAATAGGGACTCAAATCGGGCTCGAAATCAGAATCAATGGGGGTGAAGAAAATTAGACCCAAGAGTGAGGAGATAGAGTGAAGGCCTGAGGGGAGTGTGTGAGAGAGAGAGAGAGAGAGACTAAGAGAGTGAGGGGTTTGGTTGAGGTTGTCAGGTTGAGGGGCACTTTGTTTTTTTTAATAATGTTGGAATGGGTTGAAGAATGGGCTAAAGAATGGGCTAAAGTCTGTAGTCCGAAATTCGAATGTATGGGCTTACGGCTGAAGAGTGAAGATTACATTATAAAATTATTTTTTTTAAGCAATAAATTCGGTAATTCGGATACCCGAATAATATATTTTTTAAAACCGAATCCGAAACCGAATACCGAACAATAAATCGGATATAACCGAAATTAGAAAAAAAACCGAAAAATCGAAATAATTCTGTTAAAAAAATTCGGTTGTGTTCGGTTATTCGGTTTTATCCGTTTTTTGCTCACTCCTACATATGAAGACAAGGTGATTCTTTTCTCATATTTATATTTGATAGGTAGAGAATATTAAGATTAGGTATGAGTTCTTAAAACTCATACTTATGGTAAGTTTGTGACTCATAATCGCATGGTACGTTTTGAACCCCTAAGCGTATGGACAGTTCCTGATTTAAGCCTTGATATATTTCTTCATATTATATTATCCAAAACAGCTATAGATAATATCTATACTCAAATATAAGGCTGTAAATCGAACCAAACATTACTCGATTCGAGCTTGACTCAAAAAAATTTGAGCGAAACTTAGATTCGTTAATAATATGATCCAAATCTGAGAATAAAAAATAGTTTGAATAAAAATATGAGTAGAATCTGAGTAAGGTTATACTCGATTTATTTAGAATTCAAATTACTCGAACTCTTTATTGTGATTTGATACAATTTCGATTGATACATATTCGAGTAGATACTCGATATATTCTCTTATAATATATACAAAGTTAAATAAAATTAGAATAATTAATTATTAATAATTTATTTTATTTTTATTGTTAACTATGATTTATAATTGTAAAGTGTAATAATAAATATATTTTTTAATTTCTAAGTAAAATAATAAGTTCAATTTATAATTATATCTATTATAAACGAACGTAGTTACTATGAAGAGACTCAAATTCGAAGCTCGCGAGTAGTTTGATCAATATAATTATATCCGAGTTGAATCGATCAAATTCGAGTCGAGTCGAATATGAGTAGAATTTTTAAATGCAATTCGATTTCGAGGTGAATTCGAGTATGAATTTAACTTTTTGAGTCAAATCTGATCAACTCTTTATTCGGTTCAGTTCGACTCGTTTACACCATTACTCAAATGTTATAAGTTGGATACGAATACAAATATTTCATATTATATATTCGTCGGATACATATACGAATACATATATATATATTTTTTTTGAATACGAATACAAATATACTTGTATCAGTGTATGACCCCGAATTTTATGAAATAAAAATATTCAAATTTTCTTATAATTACTATTCAGCGAGTTCTTATTCACGAAAGTACTATTCACTTAAGCATGATTTTTTTTTTTTTACGTAAGAAGGCACTACTCAATAATTATTAAAGTAATTCTTTATTCAATATTTTATTTTATTGATTCAATAATTGCTACGTTGATATTTTATATTATTGTTGTTTTAATAATTGTCACTACTGCGGTATTTTTTATTATCGAGACAATAATTCATATTATCTGAATAATATTATTAGATAACATTATTGGCAATGTCTAGAAAGTTACGTAAGGAGAGGTTTGGTCACCTAATTCAAGGCCAGAAGTAAGGAGAAATTTTATTGGAAAGCCCCCGCTTTCCAAGAAGGAGCATCTGGTTGTCAATATTGTGATTCGTAATATTATTTGTGAATAATTAATTATTGATTTATATGATAAGAAAAATATTCATTTTATGTGGATATAGATGGAGAAATTTTTTAATGTGATAATTGTTGAAAATTGATATTTATCTTTTTCTGATAAAATAATTCATTTAAATATATTATTATATTTTAATAATATAATAATGGTGATATTTTTACAATGAATGTGTGATATATGAGTAAATGAGGAGGAAGAATATTTTTGTTACAAAAAATGTTTAACACATGTTTTGTGTGTCGGTGGACCCCATTTCTTGACTGAAATTTAATTATAGCCTGTAAAATCGCCCGTATGTGGATTTCGGTCAATTTCTGTTTGAAATTTGGAAAAACTTAAACGTACAAAGTTGTAGAGAATTGAATTTTCTATAGAAGGACATAAGATTCAAATTTTTCTGATAAAAGAGCTATTTATTATGAATGATTGAAGTTCCGGAATAATTGATTTTTGAAGTTGTAAATATTTTTTAAAAGAAAAACATTTTTTTCATTATTGGTGGGCCCCATATAAGTGGTAAACATGCTGAATTCAAAATTCAAGAGGTGGGCATGAAAATTTTTATATAAATATATTATTTTATTAAATTTTTTACTTTGGTGTTGTAAGCATTTTCCTATAAATAGGGTGCTTAGGTTAGAATTGAAAATCACACCAGAAACTGAAGTTTTCTCTCTCTATATTATCGAGCGTATTTTGTAAGTATTTAGATATCTTGAGTGTTGCTATCTCGTTTGCAAGTTGCTCAAATAATTATATCAAACATTCAAAGTATTGCTCTTTTGAGGTAAGAGATAGTAAGGAATTTTTAGGGTTATAATATTTTTCAGTTTCAAAATTTTTGTGAACCTTCAAAAATTCTGGAAAAATTGGAAATGATAATTTGATGAGTTTTGTTGATTATGTCCAAAAATGGCAATTTTTGGATGTATAGATTAAAAGTTATGGATTTTATGAGAAAAGACTATTTTAAAAGTAAACCCTTATAACTCCTTGTGGTTAACTCCAAACTTGATGAAATTTTTATTGGGAGTACATATATATAATATCAGTATACCTTGTAAATTTTGGAATTTTCACACAAAAGTACGATTTTTGATAAATGTCTAAATATTCGGCAGTTTTGGCCATATGAAAAATAGAAATTGAATTTTAAAAATTCTGAGAAAAATATATGTTCAATATGGGACTATATTATGCTAAATCTCAGAAAAGAAATATTTTTGGAACTGATTTGGTATTTTTCATAAAAATGGTCTTGTTATGAGTAAATGAATTAAATATGTTATGTGAAGTAAGAAATTTGGAAAATAAGATTTTATGGCTTAAGAATCCTATATAAGGTATATGCAGATTTTTGATGAGGGTTTTGATTATTGGTGATGAAATCTTATGAGTTTGGCATTTTAGATTGATTAAATGCATTAATTAGTAAAGTATAAACAATTAAATTAAATTGTTTATAAGTTTAAGAAATGATTAAGATATTGTGGTAATATTAATAATATTAGATTATGAGATTATTAAGTGATATATAATATTCGGATTAAAGTGTTATGAAATCATTGATTTATGAATCTTGCTCATTAAATTAAATGTAGTTGTTGATCCTATTGTTTTTATTATCATACATAACATTTTTATAACCCTGGTGATGGAATTTCTCTTTGACTTGAGTGTAAAGATGGGTAAAGTATTGGTATGATCGTGACTATGGGTTCTCTTTGGCCAGTAGTGCAAAGTTGAATTGTTGACTAGTATGATCATGACCATTGAATTTACAATGGAATATTTTTAACTTAAGTGCAAGGTGAATTGATCAACATGGTTATAATTATGGTTTATATAAATTCTGAAATAATTATGTATTTCTTTGAGATATGAATATCTTTGGCCTGTAGTGCAAAGATGACATGTTGTTGAATATCTTTGGTTTGTAGTGCAAAGATGAATTGTTGATGAATATCTTTGGCTCGTAGTGCAAAGATGAATTTATTAGTATGATTATGAACAGGAACTGTGATTTGGTATAACCATAATCTTTGATGTTTTAGGTAAAGACAATGATGAAAATTATATTCGTCTTGAATGCGAAAAGGAATTTAGAACTACAATTATGATTATGAGTTATTCACATGATTGTGGACAAGAACTGCTGATTGATGTTCTGAGGTTAAAACATTGTTGGTGGACTTTTAACATGGAGAAGATAATAGACTTTATGGTATATTTGACTCTTCTAATGGATCGCTTCGTTCATTTGTAACTATGGTTGAAAATTTTATCATCTACCATATGTTCTAAATCTCGATTTATTTACGACGAAGGCTATTGATAATTTAATTATCTTTAGTTATGATATTCTTTATTGAGCTAGTTGTGCTCACCCTTTTGCTTCCACAATTCCTTTCGGGTTATAAGAGTTTTTCTTAGAATCGAGCGGGGATAACAAGGAATAGAAGCGGTGGTCTATAGTCATTGAGGTTCTCCCTAAATAGTATGAAAATAATTTTATTGAGAACTTTAGATAAAGTGTGTCGTATTGTACACGTCATTTGATATTTAATTTTGGTGAACCGAATAGGGTGGCGAACCCAACTTTGGAAGGGTGTTTTGTCACTATCATACAAGATGTCTAATGACATACAACCTCGAGTTATCATAAGACAGGGTTGTGCACATCCACTTGCTGAGTATATCTACGAGCACTACCTATATGATCTTGGAGTTTGCTTAAAATATAATTCTCAATTGCAGACAGTGGAGATATTCATATGTCAAGAGAAGACTCATCATTGGAAGGAACATGATAGTAATCTTCTCGTTTTTCTTTGGGGTCTATTGGGTTAATCATGGATAATTCTGTGGGCATATGATATCTATCATAACCTAGACGCATGGCATCCCATGTACGAAGGTTTCCTTGAGCACTTTTCAAGGATTTTAATTTTTAAAACAGTTATTGACTGTACCTTCATGTAATGTATCAATGTGTGGTGTTGTCCATAGTTGGGACATGAGTCGCAGTTAGTATTAAAACTCACAGTATATGTGTTGTATTTTGCACGACAATTATAATAATAAAGTTGTAGTTGTTTTCTGTACCATGTATTTGGCGACTCATAATAGGTTGGGTTGATTGGACCTATTTTGGGGGCATCACTGTTGGTATCAGAGCTTAGGGATATGATCTCTGGCGGAGATCCGGGATTAGAACTAGGAAGGGAGAGACGAGTAATATCCTTCGCTAGTGTGTGTCCTACCTAAGCTGATTTTTCTTAATTAAGTTGACAAATTGTGATATGTCAATTAACCTTTATTTTGAAGCTGCATTCTAGAATGATATCTGAAATACAGGAGATAAGCAATGGAGAAATCATGATGACAGGAAAGATGGAATCTGAAATGAAAGCAAGGTATTCTCAACTCTGTGAACTACCAGGTATGTAAATTTCGGGGACGAAATTTCATAAGGAGGGGAGATTGTAAGACCCCGAATTTTATGAAATAAAAATATTCAATTTTTCTTATAATTACTGTAAGACCCCGAATTTTATGAAATAAAAGTATTCAATTTTTCTTATAATTACTATTCAGTAAATGGTTAAATTGATAAAAATTAAAGTTAAGGGTGATATATGAAATTTTTTCAAAATACACAAGTGGTTATAAAATATTCATTGTTGTCGGGGAATATTCGTTTGGTCGTGGAATATTCTTTTACGCTTGGAGAATATTCGACTGCCGGTAGATCATTTCATGGGCCCCATATGAGTAATAAGCATCGATGGAGAAAACGACAAATTTGAGTTTTTATAAATAACGAGGCGTAATCGTTCTCATTAATAATCACCGTTGGAATACCGGTTGGTAAAGTAAAGTAATACACGTTGTTGCACGCGAGCTTTAGCTACGAGATTGCGATAGTATTTTTTCAATTATTGATTCTTACGTGAGAAGGCACTACTCAATAATTGTTACAAAGAATTCTTTATTCAATATTTTATTTTATTGATTGAATAATTTTTTGTGTTGATATTTTATATTATTGTTGTTCAATAATTATCATCCTTTTGAAGATTTCCCATTATCGGATCAATAATTCATATTATTTGAATAATATTATTAGATAGCATTATTGGCAATGTCTAGAAAGTTCATCGAGGAGAGGTTTGGTCACCTAATTGCGCTACCAAGAAGGAGAAATTCTTATTGGAAAGCCCCCTTCACCGGGAGCGGCACCGGTTGTCATAAATGTGATTACGTAATATTATTTGTGAATAATTAATTATTGATTCATATGATAAGGAAATATTTATTTTATATGAATATAAATGATGGATTTATTTATGTGGTTATTAATGAAGGAATTAATGTTGAGGTGTTTTATCAGTATTTTATCGGATTGGAGGTGTTAAAAATCAAATCAGGGGTTTTGAGATATATTGCGGGGGTTATAATTTTTAATCTGACCGTTGGATTGTGGTAATTTTTGGGTATGTTATACATACATAAGTTGAGTATATGTCCACAAATTTTGAACCGTTAAAAATGCACGAATGATTTGTTGTGAATTTTAAGAGGTGTCGGATTCGGAAATTAGGTTTATAATTGATTTTGGTGGAAAATTCTAGAATTGAGTGGGCCCCACTTGTGGTTGGTGAAGAAATGTGCTGAATTTTATTTCAAATGTGGTGGGTGGCAATAGTAAGAGGTAAAGCCATCGGTGGCAGTCAAGTCTGCGCTTGGTATGGGATAACATTTTCCTATAAATAGAGGGCTAAGTTAGAATTGAAAATCACACCAGAAACAAAGTTTTCTCTCTTTCTCTCTCTAGATTATTGAGTGTAATTTGTGAGTATTTAGATACTTAGCGAGTTGATATTCATCAGTGCAAGTTTCCTTCAGCGTCATATCCGATATCCTGTCAGAAGTGTTGCTCTTTTGAGGTAAGGGATAGTAAGGGATTGTAAGGGATAGTAAGGGATATTATTTTTTTTGTAATGATATTATTTCTTCAATATCATTATGCTGAAATGTTGATCTGAAGTTTTTATCAAATTTGGAACTTTTTCATGTCGGGGTTACTATTCATGAATTACTATTCACGAGTTACTATTCATGAGTTCTTATTCACGAGTTCTTATTCACGAGTACTATTATTACATGAAGCGTGAAAATATTTTTTTGTGGAATTTCTATCCTTTGGTGTTTGAGTTACTATTCGTGATACTAAGATTATTCACGATATCTGACCACTATTCACGAATAAGACTATTCACCGAAAAAATGAAAATTTTTCTTTTAAATCTAAAATATCTATTCGGATACTAGCTTTGATTGTATCCATGTTTTGATCATTCTTGAATTTTACACCACTATGATTATTTTGAGGTATTTTTGGACGTGGATAAAACCAATGCAAAGATGAATGATTTCGAAGAATATCTTTGGCTGTAGTCAAAAGATGAAGCGGTGTTTAAATGAACATGACTAAATGATGAATATCTTTTGCCGATGAGTGCAAAGATGAATTATTGATGAATATCTTTTGCTTCGTAGTGCAAAGATGACTTGTTGATGAATATCTTAGCCAGTAGTGCAAAGATGAATTATTGATGAATATCTTTTGCTCGTAGTGCAAGGATGACTTGTTGATGAATATCTTAGCCAGTAGTGCAAAGATGAATTATTGATGAATATCTTTTGCTCGTAGTGCAAAGATGACTTGTTGATGAATATCTTAGCCTGTAGTGCAAAGATGAATTATTGATGAATATCTTTTGCTCGTAATGCAAAGATGACCTGTTGATGAATATCTTAGCCTGTAGTGCAAAGATGAATTATTGATGAATATCTTTTGCTCGTAATGCAAAGATGACCTATTGATGAATATCTTAGCCTGTAGTGCAAAGATGAATTATTGATGAATATCTTTGGCTTGTAATGCAAAGATGACCCGTTGTTGAATATCTTTAGCCTGTAGTGTAAAGATGAACTGTTGATGAATATCTTTGGCCCGTGGTGCAAAGATGAATTTATTAGTATGATTATGAGCAGAGGCTGTGATTTGGTATAACCATGATCTTTGATGTTTCGAGGTAAAGACAAGTGATGAAAATTATCTTTGTCTTGGATGAGAAAGGAATTTAGAACTACAATTACGATTATAGAGTTATACACGTGATTGTGGATGGGAATTGTTGATTGATGTTACTGGGGATAAAACATTGTTGGTGGATTTTTAACATGGAGAAGACAATAGACTTTATAGTCTATTTGACTCTTCTAATGGATTCGCTTCATCCACAGCGCAACTATGGTTGAAAAGTTTTATCATCTACCATATGTTCTAAATCTCGATTTATTATTGATGAAGACTATTGATAATTTATTTATCTTTAGTCATAATATTCTTTCTTGAGCTAGTTGTGCTCACCCTTTTGTTTCACAATTCCTTTCGAAAGTAATAAAAGTGTAAATTTGGGTCGGCGGGGATAGCGAGGAATAGAGTGGTGGTCTATAGATGTTGAGGGTGAGGTGAATTTAACTTGGAATGGTGTTTTGTCACTATCATACAAGATGTTTAATGACATACAACCTCGTGTTATCATAAGACATGGTTGTGCTCATCCACTACTTTGAGTATATTTACAAGCACTACTATATAATCTTGGTGTTTGTTTGGAGTATAATACCCAATTAGAGGCAGTGGAGATAATGATATGTCAAGAGAAGACTCACCGTGGGGAAGAATATGATAGTAATCTTCTTTTTTTCTTTGGGGTCTATTGGGTCAACCAAGGATAATTTCGTGGCCATATGATATCTACCATAACCTAAAAGCATGGCCTCCATATACGAAGGTTTCTTGAGCACTTCCCAAAGATTCTAATTTCTAAAACAGTTTTTGACTATACCTTTATGTAAGGTGTCATTGTAACGTCTTACTGGTTGGTATATATTTGTATCCAAACTCACAAAGATATGTGTTGTTGTATTTTGCACGACAATTGTTGTAATAAAGTTGTAGTTATTTTTCTGTACCATGTATTTGGCGACTCAGAATGGGTTGGATGGAATGGACCTATTTTGGGGTTGTTACAATTACTATTCACGAGTTACTATTCACGAGTACTATTCACGAAACATGATATTTTTTTTTACGTAAAAAGGCACTACTCAATAATTATTACAGTAATTACTGTTTAATATTTTATTTTATTGATTCAATAATTGCTACGTTGATATTTTATATTACTGTTGTTTTAATAATTGTCACTACACAGTAATTTTCATTATCGGAGCAATAATTCATATTATCTGAATAATATTATTAGATAACATTATTGGCAATGTTTAGAAAGTTCTGTCTAAGAAGAAGTTTGGTCACCTAATTGCGCACCAGTAAGGAGAAATCCTTATTGGAAAGCCCCCTCTTTCCCGGGAACAGCTTGGTTGTCAATATTGTGATTCTGTAATATTATTTATGAATAATTAATTATTGATTTATATGATAAGGAAAATATTCATTTTATGTGGATATAGATGGAGAAAATTTTTAATGTGATAATTGTTGAAAATTGATATTTTATCTTTTCTGATAAAATAATTCATTTAAATATATTATTATATTGTAATAATATAATAATGGTGATATTTTTACAATGAATGTGTGATATATGAGTAAATGAGGAGGAAGAGTATTTTTGTTACAAAAAATGTTTAACACATGTTTTGTGTGTCGGTGGACCCCATTTCTTGACTGAAATTTAATTATAGCCTGTAAAATCGTCCGTATGTGGATTTCGGTCAATTTTTATTTGAAATTTGGAAAAACTTAAACGTACAAAGTTGTAGAGAATTGAATTTTCTATAGAAGGACATAAGATTCAAATTTTTCTGATAAAAGGGCTATTTATTATGAATTATTGAAGTACCGGAATAATTGATTTTTGAAGTTGTAAATATTTTTTAAAAGAAAAACATTTTTTTCATTATTGGTGGGCCACACATGAGTGGTAAACATGCTGAATTCAGAATTCAAGAGGTGGGCATGAAATTTTTTATATAAATATATTATTTTATTAAATTTTTTACTTTGGTGTTGTAAGCATTTTCCTATAAATAGGGTGCTTAGGTTAGAATTGAAAATCACATCAGAAACTGAAGTTTTCTCTCTCTATATTATCGAGCGTATTTTGTAAGTATTTAGATATCTTGAGTGTTCCTATCTGATTGCAAGTTTGTTTCATTATATCCAAACATTCTGATCTTTGCTCTTTTGAGGTAAGGGATAGTAAGGGATTTTTAGGGTTATTATGTTTTTCAGTTTCGAAATTTTTGTGAACCTTCAAAAATTCTGAAAAAATTTAAAATGATAATTTGATGAGTTTTGTTGATTGTGTCCAAAAATGGCGATTTTTGGAAGTATAGATTAAGAGTTATGGATTTTATGAGAAAAGACTATTTTAAAAGTAAACCCTTATAACTCCTTGTGGTTAACTCCAAACTTGATGAAATTTTTATTGGGAGTATATATATATAATATCAGTATACCCTGTAAATTTTGGAATTTTCGGACAAAAGTACGATTTATGATAAATATCTAAATATTCGACAGTTTTGGCCATATGAAAAATAGTAAATGAATTTTAAAAATTCTGAGAAAAATATATGTTCAATATGGGACTATATTATGCTAAATTCCAGAAAAAAATATTTTTGGAACTGATTTGGTATTTTTCATTAAAATGGTCTAGTTATGAGTAAATGAATTAAATATGTTATGTGAAGTAAGAAATTTAGAAAATAAGATTTTATGGCTTAAGAATCCTATATAAGGTATATCTGATTTTTGATGATGAGGGTTTTGGTTATTGGTGATGAAATCTTATGAGTTTGGCATTTTAGAATGATTAAATGCATTAATTAGTAAAGTATAAACAATAAAATAAATTGTTTATAAGTTTAAGAAATGATTAAGATATTGTGGTAATATTAATAATATTATATTATGAGATTATTAAGTGATTTCTAACATTTGGATTAAGGTGTTATGAAATCATTGATTTATGAATCTTGCTCTTGAAATTAAATGTAGTTGTTGATTCTATTATTTTTATTATCATATATAACATTTTTATAACCATGGTGATGGAATTTCTCTTTGACTTGAGTGTAAAGATGGGTAAAGTATTGGTATGATCGTGAATATGGGTTCTCTTTGGCCAGTAGTGTGACGCCCCCAAAATAAGTATACACAACACCCATTCTGAGTCGCCAAATACATGGTACAAGAAGCAAACTACAACTTCAATAATACAAATGTCGTGTGAAATACGACAATATATACCGTGAGTTTAAATATAATATTGTCTTCTAGACAATATCCACATGCAAATAAATCCCCATCATAATTATTGATTCATTATTTTACAAAATGGTGAGGACTACTAAACAACTCTCTCCGTAACCTTCATTCCATACCCGACTAGTACTCGCTACATTCTCGCCTCACGAGAAGAAAAAAATGGAACAACAAGGAAAAGGGTGAGCTCAACTAGCCCAAGTAAAGAATATTATGACTAAGATAATATACAACAAATTATCGTTAGTCTTCAACGAGGAAAATCGATAGAATACAATAGACAACAAGTTTTGGATCAATATTCGCGAAATGAAATAATAATTCATAGAAGAGTTACGTAGAGAATGAAATCTACTATAATCTATGAATTTAACGATCCATCATCAATATTTTATCCTGTAACATCAATCAATATGCATACGGAATCAAATATTCATCTTTGCACTACTGGGCCAAAGATATTAATCAATCGGTCATGTTCATCTCAACACTGTTCATCTTTGCACTACGAGGCCAAAGATATTCTTGAAATCATTCATCTTTGCACTACGTGCCAAAGATATTCAATAATATCATCATTTAAGATCGAGGATGATGAAAATATTTTTAAGAAGCGAATCCGGTGAAACAAAATGACAAGGATTAAGGATTAAGGATTCGTACTTGGTTTTATCACGCCCAAAAAATACCTAAAAATAATCATAGTGGTGTAAAATTCAAGAATGATCAAAACATGGATACAATCGAGTTAGTATCCGAATAGATGTTTTAGACGAAAAGAAGAAATTTTATTTTTGATTGAATAATAAGACTGTAGTATCGTGAATAGTCAGAGTATCGTGAATAAAGTCTTGATATCGTGAATAGTAACTCAGACACCAAAAGATAGAAATTCCACAAAAACATCTTCACGCTTACGTGAATAGTACTCGTGAATAGTAACTCGTGAATAGTAACTCATGAATAGTAACTCGTGAATAAGAACCCATGAATAGTAACCCCGACATGAAAAAGTTCCAAATTTGATAAAAACTTCAGATCAACATTTCAAAGATAATGATATTGAAGAAATAATATCATTACAAAAAAAATAATATCCCTTACCTCGAAAGATCAAGATTTCAAATTAAACACCTGAGGATAAAGGCTATGACTTGGACTTGCACCGTATAGCAATACTCAAAGTATACTCAAAATACTCACAAGAATACGCCGATAATATAGAGAGAGAAAACTTGATTTCGGTGTGATTTTCAATTCTAACCTAAGACCCTATTTATAGAAATCGCTTAGAACACAAAGCAGAAAATTTAATAAATTAATATATATATATATCAAATTCATACGCCAACCTTAGAATTCAGATCCTAGCATTTTCCACATGCCATCTTCTAGAAAGAAATGATAAAAACGTTTTTCATAAAATAAATAATTAAACCTTACAAAATTAATTATTTTGAGCTTGAACTTCAATAATTCATAATAAATAGCCCTTTCATCAGAAAATTCGAATCTCATGAGTTTTTATAGGAAATTCAATTCTCTACAACTTTGCAGAAGAAAGTTTTCCAAATTCCAAATAAAATTGACCGAAATCCATAACCAAGCGATTTTACGTGCTATAATTAAATTTCGGTCAATAAATGGGGTCCACCGACATGTTTAACATGTTTTAAACATTTATTGCAACAAAAATACTCTTCCTCCTCGTATACTCATATATCCCACATTCGTTGTAAAAATATCATAGTTAATATATTATTAAAATAATATATTTAAATGAATTATTTTATCGGAAAAAAGATAAAATATTAATTTTCAACAATTGTCATTTTAAAATTTTCTCCATCTATATCCACATAAAATCAATATTTTCCTCATCATATAAATCAATAATTAATTATTCACAAATAATATTACGTAATCACAATATTGACAATGAGAGGCGAGTTCACAGGAAAGAGGGGCTTTCCAATAAGAATTTCTTCTTCTTGGCGCAATTAGGTGACCAAACCTCTCCTTAGAGCGAACTTTCTAGACATTGCCAATAATGTTATCTAATAATATTATTAGGATAATATGAATTATTGCTTCGATAATGAAAGATCCGTGTAATGACAATTATCAAACAACAAATGAATATAAAATATCAACGCAAACAATTATTAACTCAATAAAATCTTTGAGCGATAATTATCGTAACCATTATTGAGTAGTGTCTTCTTACGTAAGAATCAATAATTGGTGCAATACCAAGTCTTCTTGTTCAACAACGGCGTATTAGTGTGTTTTAACCACGGGTATTCAACATGATTAATCGGTGAACAACTTCTGTAGATTATTTAAAAACAACTTATATTTGTCGTTTTCTTCATCCAATCACTTTCCAGTTATGGGGCCCAATATTATGCAGTTTGGTCGTATGCGAATATTTCTGAAGCGATTAATATTCCACGACGATAATGAATATTTTATAACCACTTGCTTAATTTGAAATATTTGCATATTTAACCCTTAACTATCCACATTAATCAAATCAACCCTTACTATTTCAAAATAATAAATAAAGGAAATTCCTTTTTATTTAAAAATTTTGGGGTCTTACAAGTAGTGCCAAGTTGAATTGTTGACTAGTATGATCATGACCATTGAATTTACAATGGAATATTTTTAACTTAAGTGCAAGGTGAATTGATCAACATGGTTATAATTATGGTTTATATAAATTCTGAAATGATTATGTATTTCTTTGAGATATAAATATCTTTGGCTGTGAGTGCAAAGATGACATGTTATTAAATATATTTGGCTTTGAGTAAAAGATGAATTGTTGATGAATATCTTTGGCCCGTAGTGCAAAGATGAATTTATTAGTATGATTATGAACAGGAACTATGATTTGGTATAACCATAATCTTTGATGTTTCAAGTAAAGACAATGATGAAAATTATATTCGTCCTGAATGCGAAAAGGAATTTAGAACTACAATTATGATTATGAGTTATTCACATGATTGTGGACAAGAACTATTGATTGATGTTACAGGGTTAAAACATTGTTGGTGGACTTTTAACATGGAGAAGATAATAGACTTTATGGTCTATTTGACTCTTCCAATGGATTGCTCGTTCCGCTGCAACTATGGTTGAAATTTTTTATCATCTACCATATGTTCTAAATCTCTGATTTATTTCTGACGAAGGTTATTGATAATTTAATTATCTTTAGTTATGATATTCTTTACTGAGCTAGTTGTGCTCACCCTTTTTCTTCACAATTCCTTTCAGGTAATAAGAGTGTTGCCGGGTCGAGCGGGGATAACAAGGGAATAGTAATCGGTGGTCTATAGTCATTTGAGGTTCTCCCTAAATAGTATGGAAATAATTTTATTGAGAACTTTAGATAAGTGTGTCGTATTGTATACATCATTTGATATTTAATTTTGGTGAACCGAATAGGGTGAGGCGAACCCAACTTTGGAAGGGTGTTTTGTCACTATCATACAAGATGTCTAATGACATACAACCTCGAGTTTTCATAAGATAGGGTTGTGCACATCCACTTGCTGAGCATTTCTACGAGCACTACCTATATGATCTTGGAGTTTGCTTAAAATATAATTCTCAATTGCAGACAGTGGAGATAATCATATGTCAAGAGAAGACTCATCATTGGAAGGAACATGATAGTAATCTTCTCGTTTTTCTTTGGGGTCTATTGGGTCAACCAAGGATAATTCTGTGGGCATATGATATCTATCATAACCTAGATGCATGGCCTCCCATGTACGAAGGTTTTCTTGAGTACTTTTCAAAGATTTTAATTTCTAAAATAGTTATTGACTGTACCTTCATGTAATGTATCAATGTGTGGTGTTGTCCATAGTTGGGACATGAGTCACAGTTGGTATTAAAACTCACAGTATATGTGTTGTATTTTGCACGACAATTATAGTAATAAAGTTGTAGTTGTTTTCTGTACCATGTATTTGGAGACTCATAATAGGTTGGGTTGATTGGACCTATTTTGGGGGCGTCACAATCAGCATCCCAAAATATCTGTTTAACAACCCTAATGGGTCCCACTACTCGAATTTTGTTGAGTATCTACATATAAAAATATACAATATTACATAGAAAAATGATATTTTTATATAAGTAGTTGATTTTGAAAGTCCAATAATAATCTAGAATAGGGGTTCAATATATTATTACATATTTAAAAATTTATCTTAGGCCTTTTTGAATATTTAGATAATTAATTTGCAGTGCTAGAAATTAACATTCAAAACAGTAAAAATTCAATCACACAATGCACATAGATTTGTCTGGTTCACAACATACATCTCGAGTATGTTGCTACATCCAAACTCAAGTTTCTCTCCAGGACTTGAGATCTTATTACTATTAGTAATAAATACTCCTTCAATAGGCGGAGAAGCCTTTACAAAGTTTTATAGACGAACTTACAACTATTCTCAACTAACTATATTGGTTAACCAGCTCCCAGCTCCCAGCTCCCTCCCTCAAGCTTAGTTGTACCTTCTTTTAAGTTCAGTTATATTTTATGATCTGGTCTTGAAACAACAGTCTCTTCGTCAACACACAAGTACACTAGAGACCCAACTCTTGGTGACACAGAATAACCCAAAATAGGTCCATTCCATCCAACCTATTCGAAGTAGTTAAATACATGGTATGCGAAATAACTACAACTTTATTACAACAATTGTCGTGGCAAAATACAACAACACATATCTTTGTGAGTTTGGATACCAATATATACCAAATGTAACTCTGGACACCAACTTGGATAACACGTCACCATGACACCTTACATAAAGGTGCAAATAAAAAGCTGCATTTTAGAAATTAGAATCTTTGGGAAGTGCTCAAGAAACCTTCGTACATAGGAGGCCATGCTTTTAGGTTATGGTAGATATCATATGGCCACGAAATTATCCTTGGTTGACCTAATAGACCCCAAAGAAAAACGAGAAGATTACTATCATATTCTTCCCAATGGTGAGTCTTCTCTTGACATATCATTATCTCCACTGTCTCTAATTGGGTATTATACTCCAAACAAAACACCAAGATTATATAGGTAAGTGCTTGTAAATATACTCAAGAAGTGGATGAGCCACAACCATGTCTTATGATAACACGAGGTTGTATGTCATTTAGACATCTTGTATGATAAGTGACAAAACACCATTCCAAGTTAAATTCACCTCACCTCAACATCTATAGACCACCACTCTATTCCTCGCTATCCCCCGCTTCGACCAAACTACACTTTTATTACACGAAAGGAATTGTGAAACAAAAGGGTGAGCACAACTAGCTCAATAAAGAATATTATGACTAAAGATAAATAAATTATCAATAGTCTTCAAGAATAAATCGGAGATTTAGAACATATGGTAGATGATAAAACTTTTCAACCATAGTTGCTTGTGGAATGAGCAATCCATTAGAAGAGTCGAATAGACTATAAAGTCTATTGTCTTCTCCATGTTAAAAATCCACCAACAATGTTTTATCCCCGTAACATCAATCAACAATTTCGCCCACAATCACGTGTATAACTTCATAATCGTAATTGTAGTTCTAAATTCCTTTCCTCATCCAAGACAAAGATAATTTTCATCACTTGTCTTTACGAAACATCAAAGATCATGGTTATACCAAATCACAGTTCTGCTCATAATCATACTAATAAATTCATTTTGCACCACGGGCCAAAGATATTCATCAACAGATTCATCTTTACACTACAAAGCTAAAGATATTCAACAACGGGTCATCTTTGCATTCAAGCCAAAGATATTCATCAATAATTCATCTTTGCACTACATGTGCTAAGATATTCATCAATAGGTCATCTTTTGCATTACTGCAAAAAGATATTCATCAATAATTCATCTTTGCTACAAATTTAAGATATTCATCAACGTGTCGTCTTTGCATTACGAGCAAAAGATATTCATCAATAATTCATCTTTGCACTCTGAAAGCTAAGATATTCATCAACAAGTCATCTTTGCACTACGAGCAAAAGATATTCATCAATAATTCATCTTTGCACCTTGGCTAAGATATTCATCAACAAGTCATCTTCAGACTACTGAGCAAAAGATATTCATCAATAATTCATCTTTGCCTTCATTGGCTAAGATATTCATCAACAAGTCATCTTTGCACCACGAGCAAAAGATATTCATCAATAATTCATCTTTGCACCACTCTTGGCTAAAGATATTCATCGATTGGTCATGTTCATTTAAACACTGTTCATCTTCAGACTCACAGCCAAAGATATTCTTGAAATCATTCATCTTTGCATTGGTTTTATCCACGTCCAAAAATACCTCAAAAATAATCATAGTGGTGTAAAATTCAAGAATGATCAAAACATGGATACAATCAAAGCTAGTATCCGAATAGATATTTTAGGCGAAAAGAAAAATTTTCATTTTAAATTGAATAGTGCCGTATTCGTGAATAGTCAGATATCGTGAATAGTGCCGTATCGTGAATAGTAACTCAAACACCAAAGGATAGAAATTCCCAAAAAAAAATATTTTCACGCTTCCGTGAATAGTACTCGTGAATAGTAACTCGTGAATAGTAACTCATGAATAGTAACTCGTGAATAGTAATTCATGAATAGTAACCTGAAACATGAAAAAGTTCCAAATTTGATAAAAACTTGGATCAACATTTCAAAGATAATGATATTGAAGAAATAATATCATTACAAAAAAATAATATCCCTTACTTATCCTTACAATCCCTTACTATCCTTACCTCAAAAGAGCAACACTTACGACGAGGATATGGGATGATATAATGAAGGAAACTTGCAGCGATGAATATCAACTCGCTAAGTATCTAAATACTCACAAATTACACTCAATAATCTAGAGAAAGAGAAAACTTTGTTTACGGTGTGATTTTCAATTCTAACTTAGCCCTCTATTTATAGGAAAATGTTAAGACGCAAAGCGGACTTAACTGCAACTTTGATGGCTTTACCGCTACTATTCCCACCCACCACATTTGAAATAAAATTCAGCACATTTCTTCACCAACCACAAGTGGGGCCCACTCAATTCTAGAATTTTCCACCAAAACCTAATTTCCGAATCAGTCACCTCTTAAAATTCATAACAAATCATTCGTTCATTTTAACGGTTCAAAATTTGTGGACATATACTCAACTTATATATGTATAACATATCCAAAATTACAACGATCCAACGGTCGGATCAAAATTTATAACTCACCTTAATATAGTGAAGAACACCGATTTTCGGACTATTAGTCCTTGGACGATTTCATTTAAAATTTCACCACGAAATATCTATAAAGAATTTTTGGGTGATTCAAATTTCTCTGATTAGCTTACTTCTAGGGCTTTCTTTTGATATATGGCTCATCTCTTAACTCATTATACATTGAAGAGTTATGGATTTTACAAAATCAAGTAATAAACTAATTTTTACGAAAATCCCATATTTTGTTCTCCATTTCGACAAATCTTGATAAAACACCTCATCATTAATTCCTTCACTTATAACCACATAAATAAATCCATCATTTATATCCACATCAAATAAATATTTTCTTATCATATGAATCAATAATTAATTATTCACAAATAATATTACGGTAATCACATTTATGATAAACCGGTAGTTCAGGTGAAAGGGGCTTTCAATAAGGATTTCTCCTTACTGGCGCGCAATTAGATGACCTAACCTCTCCTTGACAGAACTTTCTAGACATTGCCAATAATGCTATCTAATAATATTATTCAAATAATATGAATTATTGATTTAATAATGGAAATACTGTGCAGTGACAATTATTGAACAACAATAATATAAAATATCAACGCGGCAATTATTGAACCAATAAAATAAAATATTGAAGCGAGAATTCTTTGTAACAATTATTGAGTAGTGCCTTCTTTACGTAAGGATTCAATAATTCAAAATATCATGCAATACTGCAAGTGTCATCTTGCTGGCAACAACGATATTACGTATTTTTAACCACTAGGTATTCCAACAGTGTTAACAGTAACAACTACGCCGTTATTTATAAAAACTCAAACTTGTCGTTTTCTTCATTCGACAGTTATTTTGTTATGGGGCCCACAAATGATACTTGGCGAAGCCGCATGCGAATATTCCCGACAAAAAGAATATTCCACGACCAAAACGAATATTCCCAAACAACAATGAATATTTTATAACCACTGTGTATTTTGAAAAAAATTCATATATCACCCTTAACTTTAACTTTTATCAATTTAACCATTTACTGAATAGTAATTATAAGAAAAATTGAATACTTTTATTTCATAAAATTCGGGGTCTTACATGACCTCTCTAAGACTCTAGTCTTGGTCGAAGAATTAATTATCTTTTTCAGAAGTACATAAAATAAACTAACTCTACCTTTTTACCTTTTTACAAAAATTTGATAGAGAAATGCTTCTAAAATAATCAGATAGTAATTTGAGATCAAGTATTTATATAAAAGTTCAATGACCTTTATATATGAAATGTGCTTCTGTGTAAGCAAATATAAATTTATGTTCAATTCTAAAAGTTTAAAACTTTTATACTTGTAAAGATGTGCTTATTGATTAAGCACATAAATCAATTTAGTTTAGCTCTAAAATGCTTCTGTAAAAACAGATATATAGTTTAATGCAATTATATAAAAATATTTATTCTTTATAATAAACAATGAGTTTCTATGGATTTATATTCAAATGATAGATATCAAGTGTGATAAATAAACCAATTAAATAATACTTGATATAACAAATATATTTATTTAACTCAAATGATATATAAAAATATTTTATCTATTATGTTAATAATAAATAATTAAAGCCACTTAGAATTTTAAAAATTGCTTGAACAATTCACGCTATCATTCGCTCAAGGGTGAATAAATTCAAGTTGTTCCAGTATCTAAGTACTGACTAAATTTATAATTTTCATACTTTATATTTATATAAATATTTTCGATAAACCACTTGAAATTCAAAGACAGTTCGGATAGTTCTCTATTAGAAGTATTTCGGGGTCGTTTTGACAATCAAGTGTTAATCTATGATATTTATATAAATAATAAATATATGAAGTACTTATATAAATATTTTTGATAGATAGGTGACTAATAAATTCAAAGACGGTTCAAATAGTTCTTTATTAGAAGTATCTAGGGGTCGTTTTAACGATCAAAGTGTTGATCTATTTTACAATATTTATATAAATAATAAAGATATGATATACTTATATAAATATTTTCGATAGACCAACTTGAAATTCAAAGACAGTTCAGATAGTTTATCAAAAAAAATATCTTGGGGTCGTTTTGCCGATCAAGTAAACGTAGGCCTGACAAAATATGGTTATGAGTTTGTTTTGGTTTTTAAAATATGGTTATGGTTCCATTTAAGAACTAAAACCATATTAATCATTTTTAATATGGGTTATGTGGGTTGGAACCATATGATTATGGTTAAAAACTATATTAACCATTTTAAGATATTTTGACTTTTAAACAAATTTTTTTAAAAATGAAATTAATACATACTATAGATAGAGAGACGGATATAAGGGGTGGGTAGATGGGGTGGGGGGAGGTGGGGTGGGTAGGCGTAGGGGTAGAGGGTGGGTGGTGTATACATAATCGCTTAATATTAATTTTTTTTGGGAGTGGTGGGGGTGGGGGGTGGGGTAGGGGTGGGGTGAGGTGAGGTGGGGTGGGTGTATACATAATCACATAATATTATTTTTTGGTGGAGGTGGAGGTGGAGGTGGAGGTGGGGGGGTGGAGGTGGAGGTGGGGGGTGGAAGTGGAAGTGGAGGTGGGGGGTGGGGGTGGGGGTGGGGTTAGAGGTGGGGTGGGTGGGGTGGGGGTATGGTGGGTGGGGTGGGGTAAGAGTGTATACATAATCACATAATATTTTTTTGTGGGGGTGGGGTGGGGGGGGGTGGGATGGTGGGTGGGTGGTGGGGTGTATACATAATCACATAATATTATTTTTTTTGGTGGAGGTGGGGGTGGGGATGGGGATGGGGATGGGGGTGGGGGTGGGGTAGGGGTGGGTGAGTTGGGTGGGGGTGGGGGTGGGGTAGGTGTGGGTGAGTTGGGTAAGGAGTGTATAAATAATCACATAATATTTTTTTGGTGGGGGTGGGGGTGGGGTGGGGGGGTGAGGGTGTATACATAATCACATAATATTTTTTTTGTGGGAGTGGAGTGGGGTGGGGGGTGGGGTGGGTGGTTGAGCTTCTTGAATTTGTAAATATGGGTGAAAAAACTTTTGATTTGGATTTGGAATAAAATATGGGTCGAAAAATGGTTAATCGGGTTGGAATTATATTTCTTTTTTAAAAATATGGTTCCAAACTTTAACCAACCCAAATAAATAAAAATAGTTAACCAACCCATTCGGTTCCAGTTAATATGGATTGACCTGACAGTTAACCAACTATATTGTCAGGTCTAAGTATACGTCTACTTTACGATAATTATATAAATAATAAATATTATCATATATATATATATATATATATATATATATATATATATATATATATATATATAGTCAGGATCTTAAGCTCACTTTATCATTTCTCGAGAGCTCACCCTCCTTTAGCGACGGATTAATGACGGTTAGAATCAATATAAAAGTAAATCATACTTTTAGCGACGCTATATATGTGTCCGTCGCTAAAAGTATAGGCGATGGTTGTATATTAATTTTATCGTCAGTTCGTCCGTCGCTAAAGGGTGGGTGAGCTGGGTGAGTTGGATATGGTGAAATTAAGATCCGATCGATATATATATATATATATATATATATATATATATATAATTGTGCATAACAATTTATATTCTTATATCTAGTACAATGAACAAGTAAGAGATAATTTAATCAAGTAATTTAAAGAACTTATCTCAAAATACTTGTGACCAATTTTCTCTTCTTCAAATAATCATAATTTTGAAGTAAGAGAGAGAGAGATTAAATTTTAGAGAGAATGTAGGCAAAGAGTAAGTTTTTTCTTTGACAGTAAATTGGTAAGTTTGGAATGAAGAGAAAGCTTCCTATTTATAGAATTTTCAAGTTTGGGGCATAATGGTGTTTTTGAAAAATCAAAAGCTGAAATTCATTTATTTGAAATAGAGGGTTCAGATGAAGTTTAGCAGTTTTAAGCACATGGATTGCCCAATTAACAAGCTTTCCCAAATTTTTCAAAGTTTGGTCCTTTTAAAAAAATTTGTCTGCCTTCTTGCATTAAATGAGCACATGCTCATTTGTTTTTCAAATTGTACTTCACAGCACATGGACGAATATACCAAATATTTATCCAAAATAAATGTCTCATTTCTTTTGGTCAAGTAGACATTCATCAAAAAATATTTGCTCCTTTACGAATTGATTTTTAGCCCACTCAAATATTGACTACTTTCTTGTATTAAATGCATTAAATAAGCACATGCCAATTAATTATTCGAATCAAATCTCTAGCACATTGGACGGAGGAAACAAGGTTTGTCCCAATATAAATGTCTGAAGCATTCTTCCTTTAGTCAAAGACATTACAGTATGTTTAAATAAATCAAATTGGGGGCGGTCCGGTGCAAATGTACCGGACTAACGTCCGGTACACATTGTTAATTTTATTTTTTTTATTTTTTTGCTTTTTTACCATAATTATGAGAAAAAAAATAAAAAATAATAGAGCAAGTTTAAACAAAAAACTGTAAAAAAGAGTACATTTTTTATTGAAAAAACACTGTAAACTATTTACAGTATTTTTTCAATAAAAAATATATTTTTTTTTACAGTTTTTTATTCAAACTATTTTATTATTTTTATTTTTTTCTCATAATTATGATTTAAAAAAAAAAAAAAAAAAGGGAGGCACCGGTCATACCGGTGGTTAAGGGTACCGTACCCCCCTCAACCTTCTCTTTGTATACATACAAGCATGTATGCACACAAATATTTTAATGCTCCAAGCATTAATTCAGTCAAGGCTCCTTTAATGCTCATAAACATTTTCGCTCAACATGTATTTTTTTTAATATTTTATATTAAATTATCAAGATTTATAAAATTATAAGATTTAGAAAATATTTTGGTCAAAAAAATAAGATAATTAAAATAATTATAATACAAATTATACGGAGAGGATGCATATAATTATTATTCTATTGTTATTCTATTTTTATTATTACATTTGGAATAATCATGCATCTTCTATCGCATGCATGGTGAATTCTTACATTATTCCATTCTTTATTATTACATTGGAATAACTCGCATACATGTGAACTACTGCATGCATAGTGAATGATCCTTCAGATTCAATCCTTATTAAATTGTGGAAATGATGCATCTACGTGGATTCTCGCATGGCGGACAAAAATCCATTTCATGATTTCATATATTCTATTATACTCGGTTGGTTAAAGTTTTGGCTTTTATACTCCATGAAATTAATAGAATATTCTAGATATTTCGCGCTTCATCCAAAGATCTTTTCATGGAAATATTCTTCCGAGCATTCTTGAATTTTACTCCACAAAACAAAGATCATGTTGACAATTTGGGACGTTATTGATTTCTCGGATAAATTAAATTATAAATCTTTAAAAATTTATCCTTGAACTTGTTTTATTGAATTCTTATATCATTGTCATCATCCTCATGTTTATAATATGTTGAAAGTCATTTTGTGGCTCTGTAGGTGCGATAGATGGACTTGGTATGATTATGACCAGGGATTATTCGGTATAATCATGACCGTAATGTTACAAATGATGTGATAAAAGTCTTCATTGGTCATAGTGCATTGATGGACAGTTGTTGGTATGATCATGACCATTGATGAATACACGAATATCCTTGGCCCGCAGTGCATGTATAATTTGTGGTCGTGATACTAATGAATATCCTTGGCCGTAGTGCAAGGATGATGTGGTTTATTTATTAAGATGAGTCTCAGCGATAAAAGTGATGGAAAAACCTTTTAAATCATTGAAGATAGTAGCTTTTATTCTCTACTTGACTCTTCTAATGGATTTCTTATTTCGTTGCAGTTAAACTTGATGTTTGTTATATTTTATCAGTTTAACACTGTTGAAGGATAACGATAAATTATTCTGCATTATCTTAGTCATAATATTTTTTACTGGGCTAGTTGAGTTCACCCTTTCTTTCACTGTTCTCTTCAGGAAATGAGAATATAGCTGGGACGAGTCGGGAAAAGGATTGACGGTCCAGATGGTTGTTTTAGTAGTCCTCATTATTCTATAAAATAGTGTGATAATAAATGTAATGAGGGCTTGAGTGTGGATATTGTCTAAATGACAATATTCTTATTAAAACTCTTAGATTATGTTTTGTCGTATTTTACACGACTGTTGTATAATTAAGTTGTATTTGAATTTTGTACCATGTATTTGGCGACTCAAAATGGGTGATGTATAAATATTTTGGGGGCGTCACAACAAATGAGTTTTCTCAAACTCAAATATGACAAACAATAAGTCTTAAAAGTATAATAAGGTGCAATATATAACAATCCCCCACTTATTTGGAAAAAATAATTTTCTTCCAAATACTTTTATATCAAACAACTCCAAGGCTTGTATATATGCATAAAAGAAGGTGTGATGAACATTGAACATTCCATTAGTGTAAACAACTCAAAGTCACATCGAAGTTGACGGTGTCCGTAGATTGAACCTCTACTTCTATATGATATGACCAGAATTGTCACACACACAAAATCCTTCTACCACGGAAAATATTCTCAAAGCATTACGCTATTATGGCTATGCGCAATATCCTGTTTCATGAACCTCTAAGAGAGTAAACCACAACCCTCTATAAGAAGCGGCTCCACTTCTAGTACATATAGGCAAAGTGTTTCACATGTGTTTCTGTTGCTAAGAACACAACAACTTTGTTAAGAGTATAACTCAGCCTTGGTCGCGCAACAGACGTTACTATCTTAAACTACATATGGAACCACATCGATAGTAACACAGTCAGCAACTGTGACTTGTTATTCCTATTGAACCTATAAACAAGGGGTAACCTAAGAATAAGTTGGGTTCCCATCACCCCCGACTCAAAGTGGTTTTAGTTCCATATCACAAGTAGTTAAACTTACTAAGTTCTTGTCAGAGTCTTAGTAACAAGATAAGTCAAGTCGTCACTTGACTTCCTCATAAACAAATATTATGATACCTTCTTGTATCATTTGTGTAACAAAAAATATGTCTATGACCAACATGTCAAGACCTACCATTAAAGGTAATCTCATTTACTTTATACAAAAACAATTTCATTATCATAATATAATGAACTAAGCAATTTTGGAAGTGGCCACAATTTGATGTTACGTTTCAACAACAAATTTCGATTCCAATTGCTTTCTACATCATATAAAGCAATAGTATTACTTGCTACTCCAAGTAAATTATACCCTTCACAAAGAGTAATAATATATCCACCTACTTGTGGAAATATAAGAATATATTCACCTACTTGTGATTATTTTCTTACTTAATTAATCAAGATCATAACCAACTATGAAAGATTAATAACATTAGATCCATATTGTGAAATGAAAAATACTCATTTGTTTCTTTCTCATCTAAGAAACAATACCCAAGATTGGGTGAAAATTCACCCACTTGTAAATTTATAATTTCCCCCACTAAAATATAAGTGACATTTATGTGATCTATTAAAACATTGAAAAATTTAGCAAAAACAAATTTTAAATCATTAATATACTAAGTTTAAAATTATAGGTAATATATGATCTCGTGCATTTCATATCAAACATAAGACTCCCACTAGCATATGTGTACTTCAGATTTACAATAGCTATATCAGAACTAACTTCCAATATACCACCACTATTAAAGAATTATTAAATTCTTCAATCTCAAGGTTTACAAACTTAGTTCAATATTGCGTCTCAATACTATTAAACTAGTTTAGTTGAAATTTTCACTATGTTTTCACATGATACTAAGATAACATCTATTTTACAAGTCCTTCAACATAAAGATAAAAAATAGATGTCTTAAACTCGTTTACGTTAACAATTCTATGTAAAATAATCAAACATATCATCGATATATACAAAAACTATCACATTATAGTTTATACAATTATATTGTTAGTGTAAATATATAAATAATTATATATCCGATAGAATCTCAAGGTAAATATACACATATTATCACCTAATATGTATCCACTTTAATATTTATAACTTTGTTTCAATCTCACTATTGAACTAAATCACAATAAATATTTTGGATCATATTTAGGCTAATAAAATAGGTATTTTATTTACCAAATTATTATATTGATTTCCTTCACCAAATCAATATTGTTCTTTCTAGGTTCAGTTTATAACTTTGTTGAACCTTAGATAATTAATTAAGTGAAATAAGTTCACACTTCAATATTATTCAAAAGTTTGTGTTTCAAAGACTTTCATTTCACAGAACTGCAAAATCAAATTGAATTTCGCAACAATAAATCCATAAGTCTTACTATTTCTTACATAAATAAAATTATGTTCCAAATAGTTCAAAGACCAAAATAAAAATCTTAAAGAATCACCCCCACACTTTTAAATAATTGATATCTCATTGAATAATTTCACTTCACAATATTATGCTCACTACTTAAAATAAATTTTAGATTAATTGACATTTTATGTGACAATGTTCCTATAAATATTACTTCCACATGAGAATATTAAGGAACACTTCTCAAAATAAAAAATAAGTTCTTATAAATTTTATGTATTAATTATTCATATAAAGATGGCTTCAACTTAAGAATCTTTTAGAACACCCCCACATAAGAAAACAAGCTCTTATTATCTGAATTACATAAAATCTCAAATTCAATTTTTTTTTAATATAAGCACTTAAAATTATACATGTACAATTTTCAAGTATACTAACACGTAACACTTGACTATGTAAATAATAAATATTTATTATATATAAATTATAAGACAACTCATCATATTGCACAAATTTATTTGCATATAAATTATAAAATAAAAAATTTATATTTACTTTCTAAACAATTAATTTATCACAAATAAAATTAATTTATGTAGAAAGTAAATAAAATTTACACACATGAATTAATATATCCTCAAGTTTTTGTTATCCCAACTTAGACATGAAATACCATAAATATTATATCTTTTGAAAATTATAAATATAGAATTCATGACAATTATCATAATAATATGAAATACTTGAACTTCACTATATTTATAAAAAGTCAAAAATAAAATATTTACCTCAATTAGAATATACAAAATTCATATAATCACATTAAAATTTACTACTTCTTGGACAAGAAGTACACATAAAAATAAATCAACATATACCAATTATGATTAACCCAAAAACACTACGAATATCATTTCTAAGTGTTTTCTCAACATCAAAATCATATTGTATATAAGATTTACTCAACTAAATCTACTTCTACAATATCTCTTCTAACTATTAGTTGATAATTAATTTATTATCCACAAACAAAGTAATCTATCTCAAAATTCTTGCATACAAATACCAAGTAATATTACACATTAAATATTACCTCAAATTTATATGTATAATTTTGTTCAAGAAGAACATAAATTTACTTTATTCTCAAAATAAATTAATTTACAACTAATTTGTTATACATATAGAAAAGTAAATTTCACAACTTTTACTACAAACACTAATAATAAATTAATTTCAATTAGTTTATAAGAATAATAATTTTCTTAAAACTTATGCATATACACATTTAGCAATATTATCTACTTAAAATATTACTAGTCAATATATATGCACAAGTTAAAGTTTGTTCCACCATGAAAAATTATCAAATTATCTCCAAATCAAATAAAACTAATCAAATTAGTTTGTTCCACCATGAACAATTATCAAATTATCTCCAAATCAAATAAAACTAATCAAATTAATTTATTATATATGATCATTAGCAAAACATTACTCACACATACAAATATCATCAACACATGATATAGTACATCACATATATACCATTCATGTATATATACATGTAAAATGATAAACAAATATCATTTTTCAAAATAAAGAAAAAAAATTCATGACACACCTTTTTAGATAAAATCCTAAGAACGCTGTATCAACTATGGTGTTTTCCATGATGACTCTTTGTCTCCTCCACATAAATTTACAAACTTGTAAATTGTAAATAATTTTCACTTTCATTTTTCTCCACAATCCATCTTCTAACAGGAATTATCAATAAAAATAATTATCTTAATATATCAATATATTACTAATTATCATAAAAAGTCCATTGATAAAATAGATACAAGAAAATGTCACTTATCTTTGAAAATCGTGTTGTCTTCTATCTCACCAAAATCATGACTCCAACAAATACAATAAAGACCTTAAGATTGTTAAGATTTTTTCATAATTGAAAAAATAATCAGAAAACATGCATGACACGGGTAATCCCTGTTCTTAAGGTCTTTATCACCCTCACCACGAATGATTTGCTATGAGTTACAGGTGATATACCTCCAGAATATATGCCAAGTTTCGGAGTTAAACAATATTTTGATAGCAATTCACAAATGTTCCAGTCGAATATTTCTTTGTGATAGTTATATGTTTCTAGAAAAAATTAACTAAAAAAGAGAGAATTTCATGTGCAAGCTTTCTTCTTCTCTTGTAAGTATACTCCATTCCTCATATATGTAGATATCTTCATATATCTACACATATAGCTATATATGTATACATATATAATAGTAACAACTATTATATATCTATTTTAATTACACATTATTATAGATATAATGTTGTAAGTTATACATTAGTCATAATGATGTAAGTTACAAATTATTAATAATAATGTAATTAATTTAAATAGAAAAATGGAGAGTTTCTTTTGTTTCACATAATTAAATAAGATTACACCTCTTATGCTTATAAAACAACTAGTAATCATTTATTAATTATAATGGAACTAAGACAAACTAGTTTTTACAAATAACTTGCTTATTATCAAATGTTTCACTTAAGTCATTGATAAATTAACACAAGTCGTATGATTCCAACTTGAACCAAATGAATTACTCATTCTCCACATATAGGACATTAAGTTACACCTTTTATACTTAGTTAAATTACATCCACAAATGAGTTTTATCAAACTCAAATATGACAAATAATAAGTTTTAAAAGTATAAAATAAGGCGTAATATATAACCGTTAAGATTTTGTTTCCATATTTTCAAGAAGTTTGTTAGGATTTTTGTTTCCGTAACTCTAGGAGGATTTTGTTTCCGTATCTCTATGATTCTAGAGTGACTTGGAGAGAAAGTTTTTGTTAGCTATAAAACCCGACTAGTGTTTTTAATGGAAGATAACTTTGATTTTGATAAATACAAACTCAAGCATTAGAAGAAAAGTTTCTATATTTTTTCCGGTGAATCTTTTGTTTATTTGCCTGTGAATTTATTTGTTACCTAGCTCGCAGGATAATCACTATCTCGCCTGGCGTCAGAATCACATCAATTTTGAATATGAAAATATTTTAAATTAACTTTAAAAAATCAAATTTGATATTACTTTGTTTGAAACAGATAGAATACTTGTTATAAAAAAAATATAAATAGTGCCATTAACTTTCTCAAGTTTGGAGCTTAATGGTTTGTGTTAAGGTGGCTAAATTCTCGACATAATTTCTGCCAGAATAATTCACACACCTTAATGACCTGTTTGGTTTGAGGGGTATGAAACGAGGATTTCAAAAAGAAATACTCATTTTTATGTTTGGTTATGTAAAGAGAGGGATTGATCATTCTAATGAAATGTCTAATCATATATTTAAATAAATACTTATTCCATCAGGATGTATAATTAAAGATTGACCATTTCATTCCAAGCGATAAATTTTAAAAAAAATCTAGATCGATCAAAATCGTGTAATTTCTCATGTTGACCAACATATGAATAAGAATGTCTATTCCATTCCATTCTCATTTCAATATTATAACCAAACAAACAGTAAGAACATTTGTAATTCTTCTCGATAACAAATTTGTCAATGTTATTGAGAACATGAGGTGTGATGCCCCCAAAATTAGGTATACATCACCCATTTTGGGTCGCCAGATACATGGTACAGAATTCAAATACAACTTACTAATACAACTGTCGTGTACAATACGACAAAACATAAACTGTGAGTTTGAATACAAATATTGTCTACTAGAGATTATACAAACTCAAAAGGAGTCCTCATTACAATTATTATCACACTATTTCACAGAATAGTGAGGACTACTAATGCTATCCTCTGGACCATCACTTGCTCCCCGACTCGTCCCCAAATTTATATTCTCATTTCTGAAGAATAAAGTGAAAGAAAGGGTGAGCTCAACTAGCCCAAAGAAGAAATATTATGACTAAGATAATGCGTAATAAATTATCATTAGTTTCCAACAATGTTAAAGCGATAAAATATAATAAACATCAAGTTTAAGCTGCAATGAACAAACAATTCATTAAAAGAGTCAAGTAGAAAATAAAATCTACTATCTTTTATGATTAAAAGGTTTTTCATCATCATTATATCCGAGACTCACTTAATAAATATTCCACATCATCGAATCACCCCCGCACTACTACCAATGATATTCTTTAGTATCGGGACCACAATTATCCATGCACTATGGGCCAAGAATATTTGTGTATTCATTAATGGTCATGATCATGCCAACAACTGTCCATCAATGCACTACGGGCCAATGAGGATTTTTACCATATCATTTGTAACATTACGGTCATGATTACACTGAATAATCCCTGGTCATAATCATACCAAGTCCATCTATGCACTACAGGACACAAATGACTTTCAACATAATATAAACATGAGGATGATGACAATGATATAAGAATTCAATAAAACAAGTTCAAGAATTAATTTGTCCAAGAACTACTAATGTCCAAATTGTCAACATAATACTGCTTTGTAGAGTAAAAATTCAAGAATGATCAGAAGAATATTTCCATGAAAAGATACTGGATGAAGTGCAAATATCAAGGATATTCTACTAATTTCATGGAGTATAAAAGTTAAAACTTTAACCAACTGAGTATAATAAAGAATGGAATAACAAAAGAAATCACCATGCATGCGGATTGCGATGGCATAGGCATGTTATTCCAATGTAATAATAAATAACGGAACCAGTCGTAAGAAATTCAAGACCAAGCGGGATGTTCCAATGAGAATAATAAAGAATGGAATAACAATGTAAATCACCATGCATGCGGTACTTCACATGTACAGTTATTCCAACAAAATACTAATAAGGGCGGAATTAGGTCCCCACGTAAAACGCATGCATGTGAGGATATTCCAACAGTAATAATAATAAAAGGCGGAACTGAGTAAGGCGTAAAAACGCATGTAGCACAGGATATTCCAAATGTAATAATAAAGACGGAATTATAGAAGAATGTCACCAAGTATATGGTAGAATCACAGAGCGTATAAAGTTATTCCAATAGAATAATAAAAATGGAATAACAATAGTTCTCTTCATGAATAAGAAAGAATAACACCCCTTACTAGTAAAAAAAGCTGGATATAGAAAAGAAAGGTAGCGAGACTTCTCTTTTTCTTTCTCTTTAAAATTTTCTCTCCGGAGTTCGGTGAATTCGTAAGAAAATAATGAAGGAATGAGCTTCTATTATAGAAAAATGGATTTGCATAGTAACTAACTCATGAACGGTCCAGTATTGATTTACTTTAATCGATTTTATCCATATTTAAAGCAAAATCTTTTAAATAAAATATAATATATATTATATATATTAAATATATATATATATATATATATATATATATATATATATATGGCATGTGTTAACGCATTTCACGGGATATACTCCTGTGATTGAATTTTGATTCCTCCTCATTTAGTCAACAAAGCTATACCTATTTATATATATATAATAATAACAATAATGGTACTCCCACATGAATACCAAAACCTTCCCCACCCAAATTTGACTAACTTCACATACATATATATATATAAATATATAATACTTATATATATATATATATAAAACAAAACTGAAATAATTATTATATTAACAACTTCGTCATTTCAATTATTGATTTAATAACATATAAAATATAAATAATAATTGAATAAAACCGAATGACTTCTCACATAAGCATCAATAATCAATACTGCAAGTGCTTACTTATGCAACCACACGTATTCTTGTACTTTTACTACCAAGAGTAGTTCAACAAGATCAATCAGTAAAACTTCCATTGTTATTTTCAATAAAATATTTTTGTCGTTTTCTCAATCCGACAATAATTCTGTTGTGGGGTCCACTAATGATTGTGCCATCGTACGAATATTTCCTGTTAAAACGAATATTCCCCGACCAATCGAATATTATATGACAACTTGCATACTTTGCAAAATTTATAAATATTACCCACAACTATAACATTATATCAAATTTATTCCATAATATTCAAAAATAATATTTATAGAAAATTCATTTTTATTTCTAAAAGTTGGGGTCTTACAATCTCCCCTTCTTAAGAAATTCCTCCCTCGAAATTAGGATACGTACCTGGTATGTCGAAGAGGTAAGGATACCTTGATTTTATTTCAAATTCTAACTCCCAAGTCATTTCCTCAACATCGTGGTTTCTCCACAAAACTTTGACTTGAGGTATAACCTTGGGGCGTAGAATATGTTCCTTCTTATCCAAGATTTGAACAGGAACCTCTTCATACGTCAAATCTTCCGCTATGTCGTCCGGTTCTCACTCAATAATGTGGTTCGGGTCTTTCACATATTTACGTAACATGGATATGTGAAAAATGTTATGAACACGAGACATACTTGGCGGTAAAGCGAGTATATAGGCCACAGTTCCTACTCGATCAAGGATTAAAATGGGGCGATGAATTGAGGATTGAACTTTCCTCTCTTTCCAAATCTCGTAACTCTTTTTCCATGGAGCAACACGTAACAACACATGATCTCCTATATCGAATTCCACGTCCTTTCGATGAAGATCAACATAACTCTTTGTCGATCTTGTGAGGTTTTTATACGTTCACGGATCATTTGAATCTTTTCCGTAGTCATACACGTACTCAACTTCGGTCCCAACAACGTTTCTTCACCTACCTCATCCCAAAGATCTCGAGAAGCGACATTTTCTTCCATACAACGCTCGAATGGAGCCATGCCAATACTTGCTTGATAAGCATTGTTGTAGGAAAACTCCACCAATGGTAAGAACTTGTCCCAACTTCCTTGAAGTCAAGGACATGTAGTCTTAATAGATCTTCAAAAGTTTGAATTGTCCTCTCCGATCGCCCGTCCGCTTTGAGGATGATATCTTAGAACTAAATCGTAAACTGTGCCATAGCTTTTTTGTAAACTAACCCAAAATCGTGAAGTGAATCTTGGGTCTCGATCGTAAACTATGGATATCTTGGCATACCATGCGATCTTACAATCTCGTTTATGTACATACTGAGCAAGACGTTCAAGTGTATAAGTTTCTCAGATTGGTAAGAAATGAGCGATTTGGTCAATCTATCAACAATGACCCAAATTGCATCAATGCCTCGAGAAACCTTGGGAAACCAAGAATGAAATCCATGGTAATGTGCTCCCACTTCTATTTTGGAATTTCAAGTGGTTGTGATGGACCTTTTGGTACTTGATGCTCGCCTTAACTTGTTGACACGTTAGACACCTTGAGATAAAATATTTATCTTTCTCTTCATATTGCCCCACCAAAATGTATGTCGAAGATCATGATACATTTTGGTACTCCTGAGATGGATTGCAAGCGGTGTGTTGTGCGCTTCCATCATGATTTTATACTTTAAATCGTGGTCGTTAGGAACACAAAGTGGAGTTGACTCGATGTATTCCTTCTTCATCGATTCTTGCTTCGTGATCGCACCTTCTTGCACTTTCTTCCTCATACGCGATCATCTCCGGATCAGAATTTGAGCAAACTTTAATTTTATCAATTAAAGTCTGGTTTCTACTCGTATATTTGCCATCATCACGCGGGTCCCCGGAGTCTTTATCTCTATCTCCATCCTTTGCAAGTCATACAAAATGGGCCTTTGTGTTGACAATATTGCACTCGCATTCAAGATATGGTCTTCTACTCAATGCGTCGCCTATCACGTTCGCTTTTCCAGGATGGTATTGGATGGTATGATCATAATCTTTCAATAGTTCAAGCCAACGTCGTTGTCGCATGTTAAGTTCCTTTTGAGTGAAGAAATATTTTAGGCTTTTATGATCCGTAAAGATCTCCACTTTCTCCCCATACAAGTAATGCCTCCAAATTTTAAGTGCGAAGACAACAGATGCTAACTCTAGGTCATGAATAGGGTAATTCCTCTTATATTCTTTGAGTTGTCGTGAGGCATAGGCTATGACTTTCCCATGTTGCATGAGAACACATCTTAACCCTTTGCCCGAAGCATCACTATAGATGACAAATCCCTCCGAACCAGATGGTATTGTTAGAATAGGTGCTGAAATGAGTCTCCTCTTGAGTTCTTGAAAACTCTTCTCACATTCCTCGTTCCAACCGAACTTTGTATCTTTCCGAGTCAGCTGAGTTAGTGGAGTAGCGATTTGAGAAAACCCTTCTACGAATCTCGATAATAACCAAATTAAGCCGTAGAAAGCTTACGTACTTTTGGTCATCGATTTAGGTTGCTCCGGCTTTGAATAGCTTCAATCTTTCTTTGGGTCAACAGATATTCCATGACTTGATACCACGTGCCCAAGGAATGCTACTTCTCTCGCCGAACTCACATTTCTTTAACTTGGCATAAAGCTTGTATTCACGAAGCTTTTGAGTATCGACCTCAAGTGTTCCTCAGCATCTTCTTCACGGCTTTTGGAATATATGAGGATGTCATCAATAAAGATGGCCTACAAAGTGATCCAAATATTCCTTGAATACTCTGGTTCATCATATCCATGAAGGCAAAGAGGAGCATTAGTCGATCAAAGGACATGACTAGGAATTCATAATACCGTCATCGAGAGTTCAAAGCCGTCTTTGGAATGTCATCTGGTTCTAATCTTCAATTGGTGATATCCTAACGAAGATCAATCTTTGAAAAGAATTTGGCTCCTTGCAATTGGTCAAACAGGTCATCAATACGTGACAATGGGTACCTATTTTTGATGGTGACATGATTCAACTCCAAATAATCAATACAAAGTCGCATACTCCCATCTTTCTTCTTCACGAATATAACAGGAGCACCCCAATGAGAAGTACTAGGACGAATAAAGCCAATGTCTAACAAATCCTGCAGTTGAGTCTTTAACTCCTGAAGTTCAATAGGAGCCATTCGATATGGGGCTTTGGAAATGGGTTTTGTACCGGGCTCAAGGTCGATACAAAATTCAATTTCACGCTCTGGGGGTAGGCCAGGAAGTTCTTCAGGGAATACGTCAGGAAATTCATTAACAATAGAAATATTATTCAAAACTGACGTATTTTTGTTTAGATCCGTGACGTGGGCTAAGAAAGCTTGACATCCATTTTTCAATAAACGAATAACTTTATGGCTTGAGATGACAGTGATTGATTTTAATGGTTTGGTTGCTTGAATTCGCATAATAGGTTGATTAGGAATATGAAATCTAATAACCTTACGAAAACAATCAATTTTTGCATGATGCGTAGTTAACCAATCAATCCCTAGAATCACATCAAATGCAAGTATTTTCAAAGAAATAAGATTGACAGGTAACGTGCAGGTACCGATTTGAATCAAACAAGACTTATAAACCGTGGATGTAATGAAGGTTTCTCCCAACAGAGTTTCAACAGATAAATTAAAATCCAATTTCTCCGGAGTCAAATTTAAACGTTGAGCGCAAGTAGAGAGAAATGAAAGAGTGGGTAGAATCGGTATCAAATAAAGTATAAACTTCATTTAGAGTTTATGATTAGCTTACCCGTCGTTCGGGTTCCTTGCTTTACGGGAGGTCACGACAAATGCTCTCCTTCACACCACCGGCTTTGACTTTTTTGGGATGGCCTTTGGTGCCTCCATCCTAGCTGAACTTGTCTTCGGTGAATGACAAAATCGGGCTAGGGGACCTTCTCTTCCATAATTATAACACGCTATGGATGGCATCGCACAATTTGGACTGATGTGTCCCTTCCCTCCGCATTTGAAGCATATGATAGGTGGTCTTTCTCCTTCCTTAACAACGGGTCTTTGGTCTTGGCGTCTTTCCATCATTGTTGAATCTTCTCTTCTTGAAATGTCCATTCTTATTATTTTGGTACGATTACCACCGAAGTGGTTACCATTTTCGCCCGTTGATTCCTCCACGCTTGTTGTCACCGCTTCGATGATTGTTTCACCTTTGGTATTATCATTTTGCCGGTGCTTTCTTTTTAGTTGCGTTGACTCGTTATCGCGCTCCACCAATCGAGCCCTATTTACAACATCTAAATACAAACACACGGTTTATGAGAAATAAGATGTTGGACGTATCTCCGCTTCAAACCTCTTAAAAACATTCGTGCCATTCTCTCTTCATTATCCACAAGTGGGGATATAAACAGGATAACTCGCAAATTTTGCCTCGTATCATTGCGACACGGCCATATTGTTTTGCTCTAATTTGATAAACTCCACCTCCTTCATGTGACGAATACTTTTGGGAAAGTATTTGTCGTTGAACAACTCTTGGAACTTCTCCCAAGACATCTTTAATCTGCAGGTTGAGTACGCTTTTACCGATTCCCACCGGTAATCTACCCTCTCCGCAACATAAAGGTGTGAAAGGGAACCTTTGCTTCCTGAGCATCCCAAGACATCAAATATCTTGGTGAT